>SNQJ01S0018506.1:103837-122378 GCA_010110895.2 Picea sitchensis
ACTCTAGCAGTTGTATGATCGCCCGCATCAGGACTCTGTAGCGGCACTACTACCAACATCGAGCTAAACAAGCTCCAAAAATGTCTTTATAAAAAAGAAAATGTGTTTTCGTGAGATAATGTAAAAGTTAAAGAACAAAGTATTATAATTGAACATATGAGTACATTAAAAAAAAACACTTTAAATTATGGTTATTACATTATATGTGTTAAGTTGTGACATAAGAAGTTTGATCTTTGCTTTGACGTCGGGATTTTGACCTGGATGATCTAAGAAGCTAGCAAGTTCCTTGTTAGCTTTAATGATCTTTTTTTTTATTAAGACCATTGGATCAACGAATGAATAAAACCCCTCATCATCAGTGGAATCATGATCAACATGTCCCGTGGACTACATATAATTTCAACAAAAACAATGTTATTTCAATAAAATTATATAAGAAAATAATAAAAACAATGTAAACTGAAAGTGGAAATTGATAACCATTTACATGTTCTGCGGCTGGCCCTTTTCCACGATCATCCTACCACATTATAATATAATTAGTACCCCCAAATATTTAAAAAATTGTTAATGATAACAAAAAAATAATGTTAAAGATAATAAAAAAAATATAACGCAATAAGTAGAGGTTTCTTAAAGAGGTGTTGCATAAGAACCTGCACATTATTAGTCAATGTTTCTATTCGATTCAAATGGTAATCCACTAATAACTCTTCCTCGGGAGCTATCTTTTTTTATTTCACACAGGACTACCCGACAACTGTTGGATCAAGCGAAGGCACATGGGGTTTAAACCCTTGGATATCCACACATTCAGGAATCGGAAGTTGGAGGACCAGAGGAGGCTGCACCCTAAACTTGCATCTCCGATATCACGAAATCGCGTCAGCCGTCGGATCTAGAGCACAGTGGCCTGAGAGCTGTTGGATCAAGGATACGTGCACGGGGTTTAGTCCCTGGGAGGTGCACAAGAAAAAGGATCTGGGCCGTCAGATCTAGCACCAAGGACCGATAGCCGTCGGAGTCGGGAGAAGGTGCGAGGGGTTTAATCCCTGGGAAGCCACACAGAAGGGTAGAATGGATGGCATAAAATTCGAGGGAGAAGTGTCGAGTTGCCGTGAGTCGTCGGATCTAGAAGAGGTGTGTGAGGTTTAAGCCTTGTAACAACAGAAGGAATAGGACTCGTCAAGTCCCACAAGCATCAAGACCGTCCATTTTGTTCCTATCCATGTTGCTAATATGTTGTTCCTATCCATGTATGATTCATTTGATAATATACTTAATAAACTAATATAATGCTTATAATTCTAAAAGTAACATTCATTTTTATGTTGACATTATAGAGTAATTTTTTTGCATTTTTACTCCTAGTTCCTCTAATAAGAATTGTTTATGGACTCTCTCAATTTTATTTCAAATTTTTTTGGAGAGACTCGAAATAAAATAAGACAACAATACAAAAATATTTTTTACAAGTTAGATTTTTCTACATTTATTCTGCATAGAATAGATAGTCTCCATGCCTCCCCTATTACCCATTTCTTCACCAAGAAGCTCCAATTATAACAATAATCAAATTCAAGGCCGAGGTACTAGTAAAAAAGAACTATCTCCACTTTGTCATCATTAAATGTGATAGTTATATCCTTATGCATGTAGCTATTGTTACCTTTTAAAACTTGTTTTTGTGAGTGGCATGAAGTTTCACATGTTCACCAATACACTCCATCAAGGAATGCCCTACACCTGTTTTTACCTTAAATTTCATTTGAAAGCAACTATAAAATTTGTTCATTTCAAAGCAACTATAAAATTTGTTTAGGTATCAACATGTCTTTGGAAAATATCTTTGTGCTTTTGGAATAACACAACATCATCTACATAAATAAACAACAAAAAATGGATTAGAACTTTCTTTAATAAAATGTTATCCTAAGATCCCATTTTGAAATGTTAAATTGTAAATGTGGATAGAGACAAACACAATCATGCACATATTTAACAATGAAAAGGTTTAATATGGAAACTCAAATTAGAGAAAATCACATAAAATATCTTCATTATCCTTGAACAAGATCAAACATTAAAGAAACATTAAAATGTGATACACTTAATTTTTAAATACATTCATAATATGGAATAAGAAAAAGTTTCAACACTCTAAAACGGATTAGATTTTCTTTTCCTAAAATGTTAAGATAAAATGTAGATGTCATTACCATCTCCAACATTGTTTTTTACACATGAATGTTAAATTTAGAGTAAATGAATTAATTTTACTTTGATATTGCCATACCCCCACCCTCATAAAAAACAGTAATACTTTGATTCTAATATTGCTTCACCCCCCACCCTCAATAACAAACACTCGTATGAGGGTGGAGGGTGAGACAATATTAGAGTAAATGTATTACTCATATATAAAAATTAAAGAAAAAATTTAATATAAAAACTCATATCAAAATTAACTACTACAAATACTACTTTATAGTAAAATATAACTAAATACAAACACAAATAACACATAAATTAAAAAATAAATTCTATAAAAAAAAAAAACTCAAATGAAGGAAATCTAAAAAAATATCTTTATTATTCTAAACCCAAACCATTCACAAACAAAAAAAAAAATTACAATCAAATATAATAAATCTTAACATTTATAATTTTATATAAATATATTTAAAACATAACATCATCACTAAAACATTTTATAATAAAATATAACTAAATACAAACAACTTATAAAAGAAAATAAATTCAATGCTACAACTCAAATAAAGAGAACCTAAAAAAATATTTATTATTTTGTACCAACACCAACCACTAAAAACACTTTACAATGAAATATATTATATAACTCATCTCTAAATAACATTCATAATATTACATACATAAATAAAACATAACATCAACCTAATAATAAGATAAATTTATCTTTTGAAAATAAGTTCCAATCCTCTTAATCCTGTCATTTAAAAATGGTTCATAAAAGTGTGAAACAAAAATAACATAATATTAGACCTTTTATTTAAAAATGGTTAATAAAAGTGTGAAACAAAAATAACATAATGTGAGATATGAGAAGTAATAGTCTAAACATTCTATTTTTTGTTTTTTTTGGGAGCATTATTTTATTTTTTGTTTTTTGGGAGCATTATTTTTTAAGGATAATAACTGGAAATCTTGCCAAAAACTATTAGATTTACATATTTGAGTAATTATTTCTATGTAATTAGAATGTCTCAAATATTTTTCAATATAATAAATCCAATTCTTCATTAATAAAATAATAATTTCATGCAAATTTATATAGCACAATTCTTACCAAAAAAAAAAAAAGAAAAAAACATAAAATAGTTAAACAACCCAATAATCACTAGAATGAATGAGCGAACCAATGACATGGTCCAACTTACTCAACTACCTTATAGAGCAACATTGGCTTCCTCTGAAATCTCAGCTTCATCAGCTTGACTGGCTTCCTCTGAAATCTCAGCTTCTTCAGCTTGACTGGCTTCCTCCTTTGAAATCTCTTCAAGAATGGACCGCTGACGTTCAGTTATTTTTGTAGGAAAATTTACACGAAATTGCACATATTGATCTCCTCGCCTATATTGATCTCCTCCGTTAATCAAAATAACTCTCTTCAGAATTCCTTTGCCTCTAAGCCGGAGTACATCGCCAGACTGTACTCCTTTTGGTATCTTCAGTAGCATGGTGCCTGACAACGTTGGTACCCTAATCTTTCCGCCAAGAAAAGCCTGTGTAAAACTAACACAAGCATCCACATATATGTCGTTTCCATCTATTCGAAAAATAGGATCATCATGAACCTGTACTCTTACATCGAGACGCCCTGGACAAAACCCTCGACTTCCACTAACACCACCCTCTGGCACTGTGATTACATCCCCTGGTCTAATCCCTTCTGGGACATTAACATCAATCTCTTTAAGTCCTCTAACAGTTCCAGAACCTTTGCAAGTATGACATGATCCCTTGACAACATGACCTGCTCCTTTACATCTGAAACATGTTGATGTAAATGGGGGAATAGTAGCTATTCCAACACCTTTGCAAGCTGGACATGTCTCTGGATTTGCTCCAGGTGGATAGCCACTTCCCTCGCATGTATCACAACATACAGGTGCAATGAAGGACAGATGTTTGGTGCAACCCTTGGCAGATTCAAAAAATGTCAGTTGGAGATTTACCTCTATAGTAGGTGAACGTCTTTTTTTCCCACTTTCGAAGAATATGCTGAAGATTTTATGGAATTCATCTATAAAGTGATCGCGGATGTCATACCCATCGTTTGAATCAGTTGTATGAAGATCTGTGAATGTACATTCCTGTAAACCCACAGGTCCAACCTTGTGAGAAGGATTCTTTATTTCATCGTCGCTGGCATCTCTACGAAGTCCAGGGGTTTCATATAACTCTTGCGCAGCCATATTATGAAGGCCCGTCCAATGAAAATTCCTATTCTTCAAACCAACTACTGACAGAACTTCCCTGGATCCTTCAGTAACATAGGGTATCCGAATGCAGCTATCTGGTCTATGACCTGAATGTGCTGAGCCAACATGGAGATCAAACTCTCTCGGATGCTCTGAACAGAATTTATCTTCAGATATTCTTCCTGAGGCCTGTAGCAACTGAGTTGTATGAGGAGCTATTATTCTTCGAACGGCATGGAAATGCCGATGCCCGATAAATCCCTTCATTGTAAAACAAGCAAAAATATGCAAAGATCCCAGAGATTACTTTAACGGCAAACTTCACATGCGCAAGTCCTGAGATTCTCGGATAAATCTGCTTGCAATTTTAATCTGACAATGTGGATTTCGCATGTAAAGACGGCTGACTCCAAGGACTATCAGAGAGAACGTGTTTTAAACTGCAGTGTATTGAAAAAACAACTGACGTAGTCCAAACGTTCTTCCTTGGCCTTTTTCCCGGATATAAACTTACGTTAGAATCATGAAGAATAATAAAGGTTAAGATTAAAGATAAATATAGATATAGTAAGACCAAGTTTGTTAATTTATTATATGGGCGGTTGAGTGGGTCGGTTCTCTTTCCTATCTCCCTTTTTAAATGGAAAATGGGCGACGAAGAGATTATAACGGTCTTTTCTCTTTAAGGTTTCTTAATCTTCTTATGGTAGGTTGAATGAGTCCCTTACCCTCGATCTCCCATTTATTGGCGATAAAATGAGTCACTTCCCTCCCCTTATCCTCGATCTCCCATTATTAATGGCCATAAATCCTTCTCCTTTTAGTCTTTAATTAATTTAAAATAGGAGAGGGCCTACACTTTGTTTATCCCCTGCAATGGGATGGGGCATGTGTTTATGTATGAATGGATTTGGGCAGCTTTCCATTATTTAAGGGGTAATTCTTCTTTTTTAAATCGGACATAACAGTAAGTTTATTTGTTTGAATCAATTATTATTAAGAGATTAAATAAGAAATATCTTCATATATGTAGGTGGTAATAGAGGAAGAGAACAACATGGTGTATAAGGTAATAAGCTTATTTGTTTGAATCAAATATCTTTAAGAGGTTAAATAAGAAATATCTCATATAGGTAGGTGGTAATAGAGGAAGAAAACAACAACATGATTATAAAGGCTATAAAAGGAAGAGTGAGCAAAATTTTACTTAAATAAAAGGGTGGATACATAGTGAATCATATGGTGAGTAATTGTACATATGAAAATAAGAAAGAGTCATCTAATAGATTGGGTGAGCTTGATACTAGTAAACATTGCAAGTTGTTAATAGTTTACATTTGCCTTTCTTTTACACAAAGGAGGTGGGTTTACAGAAATAGAACATAATCCTTTGAATGAAGAGCATTAGAGCCTTTCCACTAATCGTACCTCACCCATGACGGGTGATTCATAATCGTACCTCACCCTTTTTGGGGCTCCTAGTAAGGCTGAAAAAAAAAATGGAAAAAACAAAATAAGAAAAAGAACTCCATGGGCATGGGTCCCTTGTTTTGATTAATTGAACAAGACTTTGTTCAACTTGACCACTATGTGGTCTCATTCTTCAACTGTAAAGGATTCGAATTAGACACTTGTTGACATAGAACCACCACATGGCCTTCCTTAGTGAACCATTAAAGAATAACCCTAATTTCACTACATATTGATAAATACCTCCCAAAATCATTTTTTTTTTTTTTTTTTTTTATTTAAAATAAATTAAAAAACCTTATTTTTACTAGATACACCCCTTTCCATATGCCTAATAACCTATATAAAACCATGATAACTGCACCCCCCTTAATACCTACAATATAGTGACTCTTATTTTTCATGATTTAAAAACCCACTTTATGAATGGATGATGGTCAAATATTAGAGACGAAAAGGAATTGAATCCCCATCATTAGATCCCAGCCAAATTCCCTATACAACATTGAAACCCTGGCACTGTCTCTTTCTTTTTCTTTGTAAGTGAGATAAGATTCTATATTACTGAGAAAAATATGGTACAAAAGGAAAAGGGGGGATCCCCTGATCTGCCAAGAAGGAAACCAGATTAGGGCCCTCGTAGACGCACTATCCACAAAAACAAGGGATCTGGGTTGCCACCCTGGGAAACTGACCTGGTCTCTGAAAACTCGTTTGAAAAACTATACCATAAGATATACATAAAACCAAGAATGTATAATAGGGGTATCTCATATATTGATAAACAAAATGACCAAAGCAGGGTAAGGTTGCACTGAATCAAGGATTTGATGGCTTTCATCCTCCCTTCTATTTCTTGTCTCGTTCTCTTTTACGCTCCAGGTCGTGTCTTCACGATCTGTTGGTGTTACGTCGTCTGTTGAATTGAGAATGTCCATGTAATTGGACATAAGCGAGAATGAGAATTGGAATTGTCCAACCATTCATTCCATTTTTTCATTTGGTTCCTCTGGTCCTCCATTATTCTTCTTGCGTTGGCCTCCAGTTCTTGGCTTCGAATTATGTGAATCCTTCTTGTAGCCAGTTTTGCGACCTGTTGGTCTCATTCTTATGTCTGACTATTATCAACATTTTTTGTGTCAAGCTTCCTCCACCGTTTTGTGGTAGAGGTTGTCACAGGTACATGTGGCCCTGTCCTGCTCACGATCCGCTTCTTGGATGGCAGGTTCAGCGAGACTTTACCTTGAAGCAGTGTTAATTCTGCAGCTCCCACTTGTCGATGAAGTCGCTTTTCCCATTGGATCTACTGCTTCGAAAGGTGCCTTTGGCCTCTCGGTAAGCCTACTCCATCCTTGTGATCTTTCGGGAACTTGTTGGAAGTTCCTCCCCCTAGGAGCCCCTCTTACTCTGGGTATTCTTCATTCCCTACTGCTAGTACATATGACCAAATTTGCAATGGTTTTTCATTGCTATTTCCCTGCTGTCACGTCGCAATTTCCATGAATGCAAGACTTTTTTAAAGCTGTCCGCGAACTAGGTGTTTCTTGGAGACAACTTGTGAAATTAGCTCTCCATGTGTCATCACCATCAATATGGAAATGTAAAAAATGTGGAAGAATCACGATGCAAAAGCGTGTATGGCGATGAAAATTTATGCCAAGACAAAAACTTACAGTGCAGATGTTGTATGTGCGATGCAAAATCGTGGCAAATTGCAACGCAAAAGCGTGACAATATAGCGATGAAAATTTATGCCAAGACAAAAACTACGTATGAGATGATGTATGGTATTGGCCTTAAAAGCATGGAAATATCGATGGAAATTTATGCCAAGACAAAACTTACGTTACCCGGATGTTGTATATGGCCGGCGCAAAATCATGACAAGTGCGTGACGAAAAACATGGCAACGCGATGAAATTTTGCAGAGACCAAACTACAAGCATTAGATGTTGTATGTCGCGACAAAAGCGTGGCAAATTAGACAAGTATGCGTCTCTATTGTAAGGTTGTTCAAAGGCATCAAAAATTGGTTTCCGACAGAACTATAAAATTCGATATTGGCATGGCATCCTTTAGAAGTTAAAAATAAATTAAATGGGATATGGTATTACCATATTACATTGTATTATCGATAATGCCATATTACAATGTCTCTACTTTCTCAACAATATGCAAGAAGTTCTTTTTAAAACAACTTAGGATAGCGATTTGTCATGAGTGGGATGGTGACCTAGGCATTCAACAAGATAGGAAGTAATTCATTGATGACAAATGCATAAGGTGTGCATGTCCACAAGTGTAACATGTGTGCAGGTCCACAGGTGTAGTCGACATTTCTATTGAAAGATGGCTGTTAGAGAAAATGTGTAGATCTTTAGATTGAACAAGATTATAGTATATATATATATATATATATATATATATATATATATATCCACAATAATCAGGAGGCACTAATCAACAAATATTGGAGCATGTGTTATCATGAAGTTGGATTAGGAGTAAGGATACCAATATGACAATATACACAAAGAATAATTTGGAATATTTCTTTCAAAAAACATGGATTGCATGAGTGAGGTCGATATGCAATTTATTTTACACAATACTATGATAACACTTCTAAGATTGATGGATGATGTCTTAAGACCATTTATCGAACACCTTTATTGTGTAACCTCCTTGGATGATATTTTGAATTTTATCAAGATTTGGGAAGATCATTTGACACATTTGGAGATGATATTTTTTACCCTTCAACACAATTAATTGCAAGAAGCCAACATGAAGAAATATGAGCTTGGAAAACAATTATTGTTGGCTTGCAATTAATTGTGTTGATTTTGTAGTTAGAGGATGTGTATTTTGTATTGACCTAAGAAATGTAAAATTCATTGTAAATTGGTTGATCCTGGATAATTTAATTGAACCAAGGTAATTCATGGGGTTAACAAAATTATTTAGGAATGAAGTGTCCCTTCAATGCACATTAGAAAGGCAAGTAGAACCTTTCAATTCATTACAATTGAAAACCAAACAATGGCAAGAAGGTTTGTCATGAAAGAATTAACAATGCATCAATATTAAATCTAATGAAACTTGCAATTTCATTTTAAATAAAAGAAATGTAGTATGATACATAATGGGGAGACCTTTGATACAATGAAGGGGAGTTGGATAACATAACACTTAAACTTTTGTTGGTGCAATCATAATACCCAAATAAGATAAGAATTGTACATCATAGTTTACGCATTGAAGTACTACATGAATTATTTGTTGGGAAAACATAAAATTCACTCAAATCATAAGCTTTTATAATCCTTGTCAATTGATCCAAGTCACAACAAAGCCCAGACTTCGTGTGAATGGTATCCTGTAACATTTTGATTTGGTAATCAGAAGTATGATAAATATACAAAACCAGTGGTCAATTTCCTTTAAGACCTCTTGGTTTTATTTGACGAGCTCTAAAGAAGTTAAATTCTTATGTACTTGAAGAATATAAGGGATTACCTACATCTAGCTCAATTTGCAACAAATGGTTAAAACCTTACAAACTTGTATAGATATACATGTCTCAGTCTTTGAGATGATTGTAGGCTTGAAGGAGGATTAAAGTATACATTTCATAATCTTTTTGTTAAGAAAGGAGGGGCAAGAATAAGCTCATGTGGGAACTTGAAGTTGTAAAGTCGATATACATTTTAGAGTAAACAAGACTAAATATTATGGTAGTTTTATACCATGTTGAAACATGAAAACAGATGTAATTATCTTCTTCACTAATGTAAAGTTGCATTTTGGAATATCTACATTTATCATTGTAGTAGATATAATAGATCAAAACTTTTAATCGACACTCTAGATGATAATGGACATAAGTTGAAGAGAAGTGTCTCCTTTGTTTACAATTGCATGGGTATATCAAGGATATAAATCAAACATTAGTTCATTTGTTGTGAGGCTATAACATCCCAATATTTGGGAAGATGGTTTGTCATTTTATATATATCATTGCTAATTACACAATTCATTGCTCACCTCAAATCCTCCACCTAAGACTTTCTAATATTTTATTATACTCACTTTAACTTGAAATTTTGTCCCTAAAAGTGGAACAATTGAAAATTGATTAATGGGAAAATATGCGAACTTAGTTAAAAAGAAAAATCCACGAACATGTGAGTATAAGCAACCTTGAAGGAATCTCAATCAAGTTACGAAAAAGAGGCATGATAAGCATTGAACAACACATACCACCTAAGTTAGATCAAGTGTGGTTACACCCACAAAGAAAGGTTTAAAATGATATTTTAGAATTTTGGATAGAATGAATAAAACTATTTGCTTGGATTGGTAACCATATATGGAAAAATATTCAATGTATATGTGGATCATTTGAATATGTCTATGCCATCCTCATTAGAAGGAGAATTTAATGAAAGAGACATTGGAGTCCCAAAGTTGATGGGGATCATCAACTTGAAAGGGAAAGGTCTACTCCTAGTTGAAGTCATATATTTGTGATGTCATATAGGCTTATGCAAGTGAAAAAAATTTCAATTTGTATGAATTTGGTGAGGTGGAAATTTATGACCCACAGGATTAATGGTAAAACCAAGGGTTCATGAGAATGTTGAAAGGTAGAAATATTGTTAGGTTTGTAGAAAATGGGTTTTTAGCAGAACCCATGAAGACACCATCATATAAAAGGTTGTGATTTATGAAAGGTTATGGAAATCTCTTTCATCACTATGTATAATCTATTGGTCAATTTTCTTCTATGTTCTTATTTACATCGAGGCGAGAGTCCTCACAGTAAAAGGAATTTAACCAACTTTCGCCTTATCGATGTCTAAGCATGGGCCCTTAAGGGCACTAGCAAACCCGTGCCTAAAAGATTTGTGAGTTCCATCGAGAAATTAAATAGCATAATCAAGCTATGAATTTCTAAAAGTTAAAAGTGTAAAATCTTCATGAATGGTAAAAGTGTAACTCACAATCTAAACTCCATTTCAATTACTCAAATTTAAAACCAAGCGCAGTAGTGGATAGCTCGAATAGAACCATTCTGTTACTACTTCCATGGAATTCGTACAGGTGAAGGAAGCAACTATTTTTGGTTAAAGGTGGTTACAATGAGGTAAAATGCAATGCCGGTAACCTTCATTCGAAGGTCCAGGATGAATTCACATAAGAAACAACTGTAAACGCTAGAAATGTTCAAGTCTAGGAGTGATATGACGAAGGGTTAAGAAGCAAGAATGAGCCAAAACATGGGTAAAAACTATGGCAGACTGTGTTAGAGTTAACAGTGAGCATTGCAACGAATATCACCACTTCAACATACCATTCCATGAGAACCAATAAGAATCACTCACCCTCAATAAAATCGACCTTATGATAACAGTCGTCAGGTATCAACAAAAGTAAAAAGAGAGGCGTTGATTACAGTTTTAAAATAGCAGTGATAATTTAATAAAATGGAAATTCCCCACAGTCATTAATGTCGCTTGCGGTCAAGAATTAGCCCACAACAATATATAAAGCCATGTTCTATGTAATACAGCCTTAGAAATATGGAACGCCCCCATTCATGTAAGGAAAACGCCCATACCAAATACAATAACCATACACCCAACCAAATTTTCCGAAACCATAAAGTGAGCCATATAAAATGAAATAACCTTAAGCCCCATACAAATTTACCCTAAGCATGCCGGTATATAAAAAACCCGAAATAACCATAGCCAAATTTTTACCGGGGTCCTGGCTGGGCTAATTATAGCTTGAGAGAATCTTGAGGAGTTTAAAGGGCCAGAAAAGACATTTTACATCCATATAATCATAATCTCAGCAGTGAATAACTAAGAACACTACGTTACTAAGTACATGAGCATATCGTTTCCTTGTTGCTTGCCGCAATGAACTCATGTGCTCCTCACTGCTTCGTTGCCTTGTTGCTTTTATTAGTAGAGGCTGCCATGGGGTACCTCCGATAAGCGTAAATTTTCTGCTTCCCCCTCGACCCCCGGGCATAAAGGGGTCACACACAATCAGTAGCCTAGCTTCCCGATATACCAGCCTCCAAAGTGAGCTACCACTCAAATCATTTGAAATCCCAACTCTACCTGTGTCAGTCAGGTTGCCATTTTGGCGGCAAAGCAATCCTCATATGAGATCCCCTCCTTTTTTTCCTTCCCCTTTCTTTTTATCCTCTTTTGACCTAATCACATTAGGTTTCCTCAAAAAACCTAAATCCTATTTCTTTAGTTTTTCCCCCTTTTATTTTTTGATTTTTATTTTATTATTTTTTGAAAACTCAAAAGGAATCGTTAAGCATCTTTTCATTATATATATATATATATTTTAAATCATAAATATATATATATATGCTATCTTTCTTCTTTATATATATATATATATATATATATATATATATATATTTTCTTTAACTCCATTAGTTAACTAATTAATTTCTTCTTTCAACTTTACAACCACCTAATTGAATTAATTTATTAAATCTCTTTATTTTACCCTACATTTATGAAGACTCACATTGGCTTAAGTGGGTTTTTTGTTTTAATTTTATTAATGCTTTGTATTGGTAATGCTAGCTAGTAGGAAATGAAACTCTAATGTTATTTGAATAGTAGAGCTATTGTGAGCTAGAATATAATAGCATTGTTATTAGGAGATGGTTAAGTCTTGATTATTAGCATGTTAGAATGATATTAGTACCTTCACTAAAAGGTAAATTATCAAGCTTATTATTGGGAATGAGGAAAGGCCTTATGCATGCGATTTAGGAAGGAATTACTTTATGAATTCAATTAAAGGAGGAATTGTTTATGTATTAAATTAAAGGAAGGAAGCTCCTTGGATTAGGTGGAGGTTACCAAATCATAGGGGGTAATGAATATTAATGTATAGTCTTGAGTTATGTTTTTTTTTTACATGAGGCTCAATTACAGTGGCGGCGCCTAGTTAAGAGAATTGTTTAAGGATTTATTAAGTGTTGATGTCTTAGGTTCATTTAGTCTGACTCATTCGTCAGCACTGTGTGCGTGATGCCATGAGGATGCACCCGCGTGCTCCAGGGTACCATAAGCCTCTCCGAATTTCTTTTGTCAGGCAGTAACGCCGGGGATGCACCCGCGTGCTCCAAAGTTGCCACTTCATGGCCGAGTTTCTTTTTGTCGCGTGCCCGCCGAAGGGATGCACCACATGCTCCAAAGGGTTCTTTCGCCAAAATGAACTGAGTTAGTGAACATCTGTAACCCCTGGAGTCAGCACTCCGACAGGTGAACTTGTAGGACACTAAGGGTTCTAAGCAATAAGCCTAGCCTTATTGTGCCCCTTAGATCATCTGATGAGCGGCCTTCATGATGCGCCCTCACGACATCGTGGATCCTCGAACTAGGTAATCGTTAACCTGGGGAGTTCGAGCCGCAGTGAAGAGTGCTAATGTAAATGCGGCGAAGTGTTTCCCACCCCTCTCCCTCAACCTCTCTACAAATCGTGTGGCCCTTTACTCTACATATGTGAAAATTAGAATTGAGCATAAGCTATCGATAGAGCTGCATCATCAACAATCGTAATGACCAATGTCAACATCAAATCATCAAATCAAATGAAACATCATAAGTAAACATATCAACCCAAAGCACACTCCATGACTCAGTACGGAGTCCAAGGGTATTCTACCGATGCCTCATCCTCAATGTCAAAAACCCTTCACACTCAAATGAACTGAGTCAATAGAACCCGTCCACATCAAATAGTAACACATCATGTCCTCAGTCAATCACATCATAATCCAGAGTATAAATGGTCTAACATCATAAAGTCGGATCACTGAGCAAGTGTCCTCAAAAATAATAAGTTTTTCTGGTCTTGAGGAAGCGGGATGTTACATACGTCGTGGCAACAGGCGATGAAATAAGCGACAAAATTTATGCAAGAAGCGTGAAATTTATGCCAAGACAAAACTTACGATGCAAATGTTGTATGTCGGCAAAATGCGTGACAAAGTTGTGATGAAAAAGCATGGCAATAGAGATGAAAATTTATGCCAAGACCAAACTTCTGGCCGTAGATGTTGTATGCAGCACAAAGCTGTGGCAAAATTCGTCAAACTATCATCTCTATTGCCAGGTTGTTTCAAAGTATAAAAATTGGTTTCCGACGAAACTATGTCGTCGATATTGTGAAAAGCGCATCTTTAAGTTTTAAAAAAAATACATGAGATATGAAAATTTACCATATTACATTTTAATATAGTAATGCCATATTACAATGTCTCTACTTTCTCAACAAGATGCAAGAAGTCCTTTTTAAAAACAACTTAGGATAGCGATTTGTCATGAGTGGGATGGTGACCTTGGCGTTCAACAAGATAGGAAGTAATTCATTGATGACCAGTGTAGCAGGTGTGCAGGTCCACAAATTAATGGCAGGTGTGCAGGTCCATAGGTGTAGTCGACATTTCTATTGTAAGATGGATGTTAGAGAAAATGTGTAGATCTTTAGATTGAACAAGATTATAGTATATATATATATATATATATATATATATATATATATATATATATATATCCCTACAAATAATCGAGGCACTAATCAACCAAATATTGGAAGCATGTGTTATCCTGAAGTTGGATTAGGAAATGAGGATACCAATATGACAATATACACAAGAATAATTTGGAATATTTCTTTCAAAAAAACACATGGATTGCATGAGTGGATCATTATGCAATTTTTTTTACACAATACTATGACAACACTTCAAGATTGATGGATGATATATTATGCAATTTTTTTTACACAATACTATGACAACACTTCTAAGATTGATGGATGATATCTTAAGACCATTTATCGAACACCTTTATTGTAGCCTCCTTGGATGATATTTTGACTTTAGTGTAACAACCTCCTCTTGTTACGACAACGACTTTGATAACAGGTGCAAATTTTTTTTGTCTCAAGTGTGTGCGCGCGTGTAGAAGGGGAAACATACACACTCGACTCTACGTCGCTACCCGACGACTGACAAGACGCAACCTTGATGTTCACAGCATAAGACACAAGACGCTCTTCAAGTAACTACAAGCATTAGTGATCATAGATGAAAGGCGTACCACACGACCATTTATCGACATACTGGTTGTGCACAGTGCGAACACAGAATGGAGAATCCATAGTAGTAGATCTTACTATTTCTGCACAGGAATGCAGGCCGTTTGATCTTAGTTCTTTTCTCCAGAAAGAGAGAAGGTCAGATAGGCTCCTGGCCGGCTTCTCAAGGAGAAACTAGTAATCTTTGTCAGGTGTGTCGAAAGAGTGGTCAACCTGCCTTTAAAGGGCCCGAGACTCTTGATACGGCACTGGATTCTATGCACAGAAAAAATAATCACAACCCACCCTTACATACTAGGCTACGTGGAGGGTCTACATCCTGCCTGACACAACAGACCGAGCAACTAACTGAATACAATCAAGTACAACATAAATAAGAAGAACGACTACGTCCCTCACGGAAGGCGCTACTCAGGGACACCGACAATAACCAACCAGTAGTTAAGACTCAGCATTACCTGCGACTCAAGGCAGCAAGTACAATCACTTACTTGTTTATATTCCAATAGTAGACGGGTTACCCACCCAACTTTAAAAAGGAGTACATATAATTAATTTGCAAGATCCCATTTACTAAATCTTGATACATTTAAGTACTTAGATTCAAGGACATTTCATGACATATGTTTATCAACAACCATAATTATTACCACAACTTACCATGATTGATTAACTTTAGTACATTTACATCGCTTACCTTGCAATAAGATAGCATCCCCATTACGTCTTATAGGTTAGTATCAATAAATCAACTACGAGGACATCACCATAAAAGCTAGCACCATTACAATTATAATATAGGGACTTTGCAGTTTAACTAACTATTTTCAAATGAAACTACAATATCTCTTCCATAAATGACAACACCATTGTAATGACCCTAACTATACAAATCAACTTAATAGTTCCATTTCCATTTAACGATATCTAATTAAAAATTCCAAGATAGAAAATATATTACCCATAGTTTCGTCACTGATATTAATCATTCATATAAGGAAATAAAATAATCTTAAGGATGGACTAAAAAAGAGACTAAAGAGAACTTGTAATTTAAAAACATTCAAGTAAAATAAAGGAAATTAAAGGATGAGCTAAATTCTTATTGGGCTTTAACGACCTTGACAGTAGAAGAATATTAACCCATAGAATAGGGAAAATATTACTAAGAGAATGAGAACCCCAATGCAATGAAGGAGGGCCCAACATAACAAAATTTATTTTATTTTATTTATTTACTTCCTTTTTATTAAAGGAAAATATTTAATTAGTCTAGAGATTGTAATCAGTTAGAAAAGAGATTTAGTAAAATCCCTCCCTGGCGCTGTCTGACGATATCCAGCGCTGATGATGGGCGTTAATTGTTTGGGAACAGTGTAAAAAGGGACAGCGGAAAATCTTGAATATCGTTGGATTAATTAATCAGCTACCAATCACATGGAAGGGCGTAGGGTAGGTGGTTAAGATCCATTTGTTGGGTAAAAGGTAAGGCGTTTTAAAACAACACGAGGAGGTAAGGCAGAAAGGGCATTAAGGATGTTCACTGCCTGGTGACAGAAGATAGGTAAGGGCTCAGGCGTGAGAAAAACGAGGCTAAGAACGCGTAGAAGGCGGTTCAGTTACGCCGCACGTTGCTGGCAAAAATAAGTGAGGCAGGTGACAGACTGTCTCGAAAGGGTTTTGAAGAATTCAACTATAGCCCCCAAGGTTTTAGGCGTAAATCTATAAGTCATTGTGAAGGGTTTTTATAGTAACAAAACACAATAATCGCCACATATCAGAAGGAGTAAGAAACTCATTTAAAATTGACAAAGCTTCAACCCTAACCGCACCTTAACGCAGGCCAGCTCACCAAAAAACCGCGGCCAACACTGGAACGCAGTCAACTCCTGCTGACGACAATCCCCCTTTCCACCCCATGCGCTTTTACTAGCCAGACTCTAAAGGGTGATATCGACAGGGGAAATCGCTACATTAAATCGAATGTATAAATGTCCAGATTTTTTTTAAAAGGAGCAGATCTAATCTAATAAAAATAGTATAACGCAAGACAGTTGTAAATCACCCATGTCTGTTGTAGAGTTAATCAGAGATTTAATGCAAGACAATTTCAACAAGATGAAAAAACTGAAGGGTTCTCATGCCGGTAAGAGACAACGGCGAAATTACTCATCTTGCACGTTTAAACTAGGATAAGTTTGTGGTTTTGTTAGGTCCATTTGACCGAGGTTCTTATTTACATCAAAGGCAGGAGTCCTCCCGTAAAAAGGAATTTAACCAACTCGCCTTATCAGTAATCTAAGCATGGGCCCTTCCGAGGCTTTTCGCAAACCCGTGCTAAAGATTTGTGAGTTCCAGCCTAAAATTAAGCTAACGCAATCCAAGCTATAGATTTCTAAAAGTTAAAAGTGTAAAATCTTCATGAATGGTAAAAGTGTAACTCACAATCTAAAATCCATTTCAATTACTCAGATTTAAAACCAAACTGCAATGGTGGACCAAGCTCATACCGAACCATTTCTATTACTACTTCCATGGAATTCGTACAGGTGAAGGAAGCAACTATTTTTGGTTAAAGGTGGTTACATTCAGGTAAAATGCAATGCCAACAACCTTCAATCAAAGGGCCAGGACGAATTCACATAAGAAACAACTGTAAACGCTAGAAATGTTCAAGTCTAGGAGTGATATGACGAAGGGTTAAGAAGCAAGAATGAGCCAAAACACGGGTAAAAACTATGCAGACTGTGTTAGAGTTAACAGTGAGCATTGCAATGAAGATCACCACTTCAACATACCATTCCATGAGAACCAATAAGAATCACTCGCCCTCAATAAAATCGACCTTATGATAACAGTCGTCAGGTATCAACAAAAGTAAAACGAGAGGAAAGCGTTGATTACATAAGTTTTTAAAATAACAGACAGTAATTTAATAAAAATGAAATACCCACAATACGTAATAATACGCCCACAGTCACGAATTCACCCACAGCAATATATAAAAATGCCCCTGTGCTATATGATACAACCTCATAAATATAGAACGGCCCCATTCATATAAAGAAAACGCCCATACCAAATACAGTAACCATACACCCAACCAAATTTTCCAGAAACCATAAACTGAGCCATATAAAACAGAAAGCAAAATAACCTTAAGCCCCATACAAATTTACCCAACCCTAAAACTGTACCAGTATATAAAAAAACAAAATAACCATAACCCAAAACAATTTACCAGGAACCCTAAACTGAACTAATTATAAAAACGAGAATCTTCAAAGTTTAAAGGATGAGGAAAATACATTTTGCATCCATACAATCATAATCTCAGCAGTGAATAACTAAGCACACTACGTTACTAAGTACATGAGCATATCGTTGCCTTGTTGCTTGCCGCAATGAACTCCTCTGCTCCTCGCTGCTTCATTGCCTTGTTGCTTGCCGACCGT
>SNQJ01S0018507.1:0-13235 GCA_010110895.2 Picea sitchensis
TTTTGAGTATCTTCAACAAAGACTCGAAGTAATTTATACTCCAAAATGAATGTTTTTGAATTCTTATCTTATATGTCTTAGATTTACACGAGGAAGCACCATCAAGAGGACATGTCAGTTTGGGAGATTTCAATTCAGTGTAGTCTCAGGGAGAGATTAGTTGGGGGGAGTAGCCCCAGGGACAGTTCATTCAGGGGGAGCAGCCCCGAAGGGAAGTTACCTTTTCCATTGATGTCAAAGTGGGAGAGATTCTTTAGATGCATGGAGAAAGAGTTAGATGTTTGGAGAGAGCACATAGGCATGGTTCCAGGGGGAGAGATGGTCATAGGGGGAGCATGAGCGATATGAATTTAGTGTTGCATCATAGTGTTTCCATCAATGCCAAATGAGGAGATTGTTGATTAATTGGGTTGGTTGTCATTGATGTCAACCCTTGAAGCAAGTTTGGTATAAAATTTCGGTAGCCCCAATAGTATGGTTAATGGAATCAATATTGTTTGAGGTATAAATGTATGAATATCAGTGTATCTATAGGTAAGACTATTCTAGATGGAAAGTACATGTCATTCCATTTCCGGTGATATGTGGAACATCACATAACTCCTCACGGTTAGAGAGTTATGGCCTTGTAAAGTTGGAGAACCCTCATGAGTTTACTAAAATCCCCTAGAGGGTCAAAGAAGTCAAATTATTCTAGAACTCCTCGAAGAAGTTGACTATTCAAGTGGGTGAAACTAGGAGTTAATCATGGGTTAAGTGGTTGCATTAAGAAAATAATTAAAAATAAATTAGTTGCAACTAGAAGTGGAGAACTTACTATTTGTGGATAAAGTGGTTGTAAGTGGCAAGTGGTTAGAAGTAGGTTAGCCCTAAAAGAAGGAAGTTGGGTAAAGTAAGCTAGAAGATAACCCCTTGAGGAAGCTACTTGAATAGTATAAATAAGAGGGAAAGGGTCTCCTATTAGCACCTAATTAGCACATTGAATATCTATTATTTGTGAAAGGTTTATTGTAGGAACTCATTGATAGATCTGAAGTTATGCAAGTCTGAGATAGAAAAAGAGGGTTGACGGTGAAAGTTTCAGAACTGCAGAATTATTGAAAAAGCCCTAGGTTTTGAGGTGTACTCAGGATACAGTGGAACAAAGAACGTACATACATAGGCTGGAAGAGAAAATAGTGCATACATACACATTTTGAAGAAGGAATGGTCATGTACAATTGGGAAAATCCTTGAAAGCTTGAGAAGATGAAGATGTCAGATCTCTAGAGTCTAAAATAAAGCTCCCAGCAAGGTCTATAATGATTAGGTACAACAAATCTATCTATAGGATCAAAAGGTATGTATTATTTTTATGTGTAGTTGGATATTGTTGTCAACATGAGATATGGTCATGGGGGTTTGAGGATTTTCCTTAGATAGGATATTGGTTGTATGGAACTTACTGTATAATCTAGATCTACAGAAACACAGTGATGGTATGTCTGATATCTATCATTGACACATCTTGTTAGCTTGAGTGGTGAGGCATATCTTGTATTTCTTGGTATATGGTTGAGGTTTTTTTGTGATACATGGTTGAGGGTTTTTGGTTATGTTGTATTGATGAAGTTGTTGGTATAGTTTGAGGCTGAATAACAATAAGGGTTTGATGTATAGTCCATGTGAGAGTTATCACACTTGTTCATGATTGTATACACATGTATGGAACATGACTAAAGAGACATAGATGCATTTGGTTAAAGGATATGTATGAGGATGGATGCATATGGCACAACTAAAGTTTGGATAGAGTGTCAAGTTGCAGGTTGATGTGATAGAGGCAACAAAGGGTCAAAGTTTTTCAGGAAGGTGAAAACCCTAGTTTCATAAGGCGTACAAAGGCTATAATATAGACATGCCATGTACATACACATGTTGTAGTGTATATAGTGCACATACATATGCGAGTTGCAGAACATACATGCCATGTACCTGTTGATTTATGTTGGTACAAGCATGTTACAGGTACAAGTTGATCTCATGCTATTGGTACAGGTTGGTTATAGGTTGTTGATATAGATTAATACAAGTTTACAATGGTATATCTCATAGTGATAGTGTGGTATTGGTTTAATCATCTATTTGGAATTTTACATCAGGGTGGTAGGACGGGGAAAGGATATGTGGTTGTAGATGAAGAACATAGGGGGTTGTAGCCTCCTTCTGGTTGTAGCCATAGAATTGGGGAGTTGGAGCTTTCCTCAGGTTGTAGCCTGAAAATAGGGGGTCAGAGCTTCCTTCCAGTTGCAGCTGGAAAATAACGGAGGTTGGTGCTTCTAATGAATGTAATTCTTAAAGACATATAAGAAAAAACATTATGTGGTTTTCTCCTGCATTGGGTTTCCATGTAAGATACTGGTGTACTGTGTATGTGTGTGATTACTCATTATTCATGGTTGATTTATTCTACACATGATTGAATGATATTGGTAAATTGATCATAATTATAAATAACACTTATATACTATGTTTAAAAAGGATTAAAAATATCTATTATTGATTCACCCCCCTCTCAGTAATTCAACAACTAAATAGGAAGAAGAAAAATATTTAGCAAATGAAACTGAATAGTTAGTGTTAGATTTTTGTTTGAAGACATCTTTGTTCATTTTGGGGTGCCTAGGGAAATTATTATTGATCAGGTAGCATAATTTACCTCTAAGATAGTTCAGTCAATTGTCCAACAATATAAAATCAAACATCGGAAGTCTACTTCGTATCATCCATAAGATAGTGGCTAGGTGGAGTCTACAAACAATGTTTTAGAGATAATTTAACTAAGATGGTGCAACTCCATTGAATAGATTGGCGAGAAAAGCTTCCAAAATCCTTGTGGGCATATAGGACCACATGGAAAAATACTACCGATTTCACACCATATGAGTTGGTATATGGAAAAAAAATACTTCTCCCCATTGAATTTCATAACAAGACCTTCAAGATTGCAACAAAGTTAGGAGTAAATTTGTTTGAAGCTCAACAACAATGAGTTGCACAATTGAATGAGCTAGATGAGATACACTAGGATGCCCTGCAACATACCACTCCTATACAACAATATTGGGTAAAATGACATGATAGATTTATAAAAAATAAGCAGTTTAAAGTTGGTGATTGGGCCTTACATTTTGACTCAAGATTCAAATATTTCAAAGGTAATTTCACAACTCACTAGCTCGACCCTTATGAAGTTGAAACAATTTTTGAAAATGGCTCTGCGAAGACAAAGACAATTGATGATACGAGAGTTTCATTTGTGGTCAATGGCTAAAGATTGAAATTTTATAACAAGCCTATGTCCCGAGATGAATTTATTTCTACTTTACTTCAGCAAGATGAGATGGAAGTTGTGAGTGGGAGGGGTAACTCTCCTACTCTTGTTCCATTCTAAATTTACTTTTTTTTTTATATAAAAAAATTGAATATATATAATTGTAATAATAATAATAATAATAATAATAAGCCCTAGATGGGGTGCCACGCAGAGCAGGGTGGGCACGTGGAGTAGCGCCAGGAGGGGCCATTCATGGTGGCCAACCACCCTCATATCCCCGCTAGTTATGATGGGCCTCAATTCAGTCGGCCTCCACCTCTTGACGAGGCCTCTCACTCACGCGAGCAGACCAGACAGCCAGAGCATTAAGCCTGCGGCCTTAATGGCTACAACCACCATTTTCGCCCTTATCAACCTTCTCTGTGGCTTTGGGATGCATTGGAAGCTTACAGAACCGAGCAAGAACAACAACGCAGGGGAAGTTCTGGCTCCCGTCCTCGTTCTCACCATGCCACGAGAAAGAGGAAGACCCTGCAGAGGTGTAGGGTGGTACGCGGATGACTCACGGTGGAAAAGGCATAAGAAGTTCAAGTGAGCTCTGGTTCTTGCCAAGAAAAAGAGACCCAGGGAGTCCAAAGAAGCATACTCACCCCCCACAACATATGTTGAGGAAATTCCTTCGGCGAAACTCCCCCACGATTTTTCTGAAAGTCGCATGTTCACGGTTCTGGACAATTGGAACCCCCCTGCGTGTTTTGGAGAAGAAGCACTACCTACCCACTCGCGAGAAGAACACGGTCCCAGCGACGCTCCCATTGAGGAATTCACCACCTGTTTGGTAGAGGAAGAGCTTCCGGAAGGCAACGAGGAATTGAAACCGTAGCGAATGCAGTATGCATACCAGGAAGAGGATGATGAGAAAAATTCACCACCCCCGCCACCACTTTTTCACCCGGAGCACCTAAACCTGATCTTCGAGGTCCGCAACATGGTGGATGACCAAATCTTCAGAGCTGTCCACATTAACCAATGCCTGGACATGTTGTATGCTGCCTACTCCAGCGCCACCCCACGGCGACAATGCCCCACATGCGCTCAGCTCTATGCCATTCCTATCAGACGCGGCAAGGAGACGAACGACCGCGAGGACACCAGTTAATAGGTTCTCCTGTTCAACATTGTTCAAAACTCTTTCTCTTTTGATTTTTATTAGAGCTGTAGCTCTTCTAGCTCATAGCCATGGTAGCGATAGCATAGGCATTATCAAACTACTGTTGAAACTGGCCATGCACCCTAGTTTCCTCCGAGCAGGGTGGCAAAACAATGTTTTGAATTTGCATGCTAATTCGGACTGGCCAGCTATCTCGGTTTCCTTCATAGGTGGGACAGCTGGCACCTTCATGTCATGGTGTAATTTTGAAGTATTAATATAATAGGATCTGTTTTTACTTAAAATAATAACAATAATAATAATAATAATAAGTAAAGAGAAAATTATAGTCAAGTTGTGAAATCCAGACACCTAGCGCAACTGGACATGAACTTTGCTTGAAAACCAGGAAATTGACTAGCAAAGTTCATAATAAACAAAGTGTTTAATTTCCCATAATTGCAGGAATTTTAGAGTTTGTCCAAATTTCTTGTAATTTCTTCCAGAGATTTTTTTTGAGTTATTTTTAATAAATCTAACCACAACCATCAATGATTAGTATCAATAGTAAATATTATTCATTCYAGTAGCAACAACATGACTTTCCTTGATTCAACAAMAACATATTTTTCTTGATTCAATAACAAAAAACACATTTTTATTCCAATAATCAAATACTTTTTCCAATAATCATAGACTTTATTCCAGTAATAAAGCACAATTCAGAAGTATATAGAGTATTCATATCATTTTTTAATGAACCAGGTTACAAACTCAGTATTCCAATATCACTTCAAGTTCAAGAATAAAAGGTTGAAGGTGTTATCTTCAAAATCCAACAATCAATTACATGAACTAAATGTTTTGGTATATATGAGGTGAATTGATCTTTTGATACATTTTTACTTATCAAAGTCATGGAATATTAAGAGACAAATTATATACACTCATGCCATTATTTTCTAACTAATCCTTATATTCTCTTGACATAAAATTATTCATATCCTATGATATGAATACTTTCTTAATATTTCCACTTACCATTTATCCTAATATTCTATCTCCATGAACTTCTAGCTTATCAACATTCATTTTCATGATTGTTACTTACCCCATGATTTTTATATGACTTAACTTCAATGATATGACCACTCCATTAGACCATGATATGACTTACCCTTACCAATATGACCACTCCATTAGACCATGATATGACTTACCCTTATTGATATGACCACTCGATTAGACCATGATGTAAAAAAAAACCATTTTGAAAAATAATCTATGATGATGACTTGACTAACGACTTCTATAATGATATCATAACCTAACAACCATGATTTTAATTGCATATCATTTAAACGTTAACATTAACCAATTCCCCTGAACCACGTTCCTCAGAGCAATCGTAAGCTAGGGTTGGACAGTTGTGGTCATCGCAGAGAGCAACATAAGCACCAGAGGAGGGGGTAAGGGGAACCCCTGATACAAACAGATAGTGGTATATAGAGGGAAAGGGCCAAGGGGAAGAGTATTCAAGGCACCAATGACAGGAACCTTGGGATCAGACCCTGGAATAGGTCAGGAAAGAAACAAGGGGAAAAGTGAATGCAGGGAAGAGGAAGCAAGAGAAACTCAGAACGAGTCACATAACACAACGAAGACCAACCAGAATGAAGGGTGTAACCCATGCAAACCCAAAGCAACACTGATACTCAAGGTGGTATTAGAGGATCCACAGACACAACTCTACAGAGATCAGATGAAGGCACATGCGCTAATCTACAAATTTATGGGATTATGGCCCATAGAAAAAGCGTTGCGCAACTGGATCAAATATCATTGGAAGACAAATGGGGAAGTGGAGCTCCACCTGGGCTCGAAAGGTTTCTTCACAATGGTATTCATAAACCTGGAGGACAGAGACAAATTATTTGAAGGAGGGCCATACTTCCATGCATCAGCAGGACTGTACATGCAGCCATGGAAGGAGAGTTTCTCCCCAGAAAAAGAGACCTTAAAAAAGGTACCGGTCTAGCTGAGAATCTACTCCCTACCCTTAGACTACTGGCTACCCTGCACTTTCGAAGTGATAGGGAATAAACTGGGGAAATATATAAAGATCACAGAAGCAACCTTGAAAGGGAGATACACATCCTACGCAAGAATATGCATAGAGATGGATGTGTCGGGAGGACTCCCAGAAGCGATATGCCTCGAATTCAGGGACGAGGAATGGATCCAAAACATTGATTATGAACAAATTCCCTTTCGATGCAGAATATGCCACGAACATGGCCACCTGATTAGGGAATGCCCTCTTAATAAAAAGCAAGAAACGAAAAATTTCAAACCACAGTAGGATGAGGATGGATTTGTTAAACCAAACCCTAGAAGTAGAGCCAACAAAAGGCAGAGAAAAGCTTAGGTAAGAAATAACCCAGAAGTCTGACTGAGTCTGGAAGGAAGGGATAAAACCAATCAAGGGGAAGAGGCCAAGAAGGATGCAGTAACAACTTAGGAACTCTGAGAACAAACAACAAATGAGCCCACTGACCGACCTAACAACCATAAGGAACAAGGAAGTTTCACAACTCCGATGGAAGGAGAAATCAGAGACGGCAACACCCCCATGCAAGACGTAGAGGGAGAGGTGGAAATGACACCAAGTGAAGTAGGCACAGAATATCCAAAACTCAGAGACTTGGTGGAAAGGGAGGGGATATACCTCATGAACATACTAGAGCAATGGAAAAGACAGGGAGTGGACAATGTACCAACAAAGCAACTAGATTGCATCCAATACTTGTTCCTCCTAAGGGAGGAAGCCAAATCTAGAGGCCAAAAGCGAGCACATGGGGAGATTGGACACCTAGGAGTAAAATCTGGTGAGGTACAACCACAACTCTCACCCAAATAGATGCAGAGGAAAAAAGGCAGAAAATCCAATAGTGTAGCCCTGCAGGAGCTTGGAGCGCTATTGATAAACTCGGGTAAGATCAAAAAATTCTTCCCCAACTCCCCCCTGCATGTTTAAAATGAAGGTTATAACATGGAACATAAGAGGCCTAAACAACCCAAGAAAACAACGAATCCTTAGGAATAGATTAAAAGATGAACAACCAAATCTCTGTTTTATCCAAGAGACCAAGTGTAATACAGAAAGAATGGACACAATTAGTCAACAACAATGGCACAAGTACAAGATGGTGGCCATTGGAGGAAACCAAATGGCAGGAGGCATCCTCACCCTGTGGAACCCACAAGTACTAATCCTAATAGCAGTTGAAGCGACAAGACATACCATTATGGTTCGCATGCAAATCATTGGGAACACATAGGAGATTTTATGCACTAATGTGTATGGACCCCAGGTGCCAGAGGATAGGAGGGGAATGCTAAGTGATCTAGTAGACCTAAAAAACTAAGCAAACAACCTCCATTAGATCCTAGCTAGGGATTTCAACATCATCACGTCACTCGCGGAGAAAAAAGGAGGGACAAGAAGATTGGATAGAGATGCAGATGAATTCTCAAAATTCATAGACCTAGAGGGAATGGTAGATATGAAAACCAAAAATGGCCATTTCACCTGGAATAATAAGTGAATGAGCTAACATCATGTAGCAACTAGACTCGATAGATTCCTAGTGYCAGAGTCAGTCATTATGCAAGGGATAACCTTAGACTGCAACATMCTTCCATGGGGGGGATCTRATCATTGGCCAGTGCAACTAGAAGYAGGCTTCCAGACCACACCTAAGAACAGACCCTTCAGATTCSAGAAATTTTGGTTGGAACACCCGACTTTCAAGGAAATATCAAGCAGTGGTGGAGTGAAGAGCAACCAGACAAAGGGACAAGGATGTTCAAACTCTACAATAAACTAAAATATATCAAATATARGCTCAAGGAGTGGAACAAGGACACCTTTGGGAATATAAACCAAGCAAAGAAAAACATAGAATAAAAAATGAAAAAACTCCAGGAAACCTGCATTTTGGAGGGCTACAATGAGGACAGGAAAAAAGAGGAGATCCAGATGACCCAGGAATGGGATGAAAGGTGCCAATAGGAAGAAACACTCCGGAGACAAAAGTCCTGAATCAAATGGAAAAAGGAAGGGGAAAGGAACACCGAGTTCTTTCACAGAACAACCATGGCTAGAAGATCCCATAACAAAATCTTGAAGATAAGGGACCCGAATGGAATAGAAAGAGAGTCCCATAAGGACATCGAAACAATGTTGGTAAACCATTTCCATGGGATCACCCAGGAACCCAATCAGGATAGAATGAAGGCCATACAAAAGGTGGCTCAACACATCCCTCGCCTGGTAATAGAAAAACATAACAAAAACTTGATCAAACCCATTGCGGAGGAAGAAATAGACCAAGAACTCCAAGAAATGCCCAATGGAAAAGCTCCAGGCCCAGATGGGTTCACAACGGAGTTTTTCAAAGCTTGCTGGGAAGTCGTCAAACAGGATGTCTACAAGGTAGTAGAAGACTCTAGAAGGCTAGCCTCCATATTGAAAGCACTAAATGATACTTTGATAACACTCATCCCCAAATAAAATCAAGCCAAAACTATCAATCGTTATAGACCAATAGCGTTGTGCAATGTGGTGTACAAGATAATTTCCAAGGTTATAGCCGATAGACTGAAACCACTACTATCGACACTGGTGTCACAAGAGCAAGCGAGGTTCATAGAAGGAAGGAAAATAATGGAAAATATTATCCAAGCCCATGAACTGATCCACACCCTGAAGCTTCAGAAAAGAGGGGGAATGATAATACAATTGGACCTAGCGAAATCCTACGAAAAAATCAGTTGGCACTATATGGTCAGAACCCTGGAAGCCTTCGACTTCAACCAACACTAGATCCGATGGATAACCAACCTAGTATCCACAACAAGATTCTCACTACTAGTAAATGGAGCCCCTGCCAAACCCTACTGGCCCATGAGAGGCATCAGACAGGGAGACCCGTTGTCCCCCTTCTTATTCATATTAATGCTGGAAGGACTCAGCTAAAGCATAAAAAGCGCAACCACAACAAGGGAAATAAAAGGAATCAAACCTTTTGAGAATTGTCCAACTTCCACACACCAACAGTTCATGGATGATACCTTACTTCATGGCATGCCCATAGTCAAGGAAGCAGAAGCCTACAAACGAATCTTAGATGAGTTTGGGGAAGCCTCGGGGGCTGAGATAAACCAGTCGAAATCAATGATCTTCTTCTTTAACACTAACCCAGCTATCTAAAGGAATTTAGCCAACATCTTGGGATTTGAACTCAAAACCCTCCCAACCAAGTACTTAGGCATCTCCCTGACAAACAAACCCTACAAGACGTCAACGCGGGAAGAAATAGTCAACAAGCTTCAAGACTGGGTAAACAATTGGACTTTCAGATCCCTCAACCTGGCAGGAAGACTCATCCTAACCAAGTCGGTTCTGCAATCTATCCCAATGTTTATGATGTCAATCTTCCCGCCCCCCAAAGGAATTTTACAAAAAATAAGAACCATACAAAGGGAATTCTTCTGGCGTGGAGCGGAAACAAGGAAAAAATGGGCACTAGTGGCTTGGGAGAAGGTGTGTAAGCCAAAGAGCAAGGGAGGCATTGGACTACACGACCTGTAAGTAACCAATGACACCTATGGGGCGAATCTCTGGTGGATATGGGTCAAAGAAACGACCACACCATGGGTTAACTTGTGGAAGGAAAAGTACACCCTGGATATTAGTAACCAGGACAAAATCTGCTTCAGAGGCACCAAGGAGGGTTCAACCATCTGGAACTTAGCCTGGTGCAACAAGACCTGGATCCAGACACACAACTTTTTGGAAATAAGGAATGGCAGAATCGCTAGATTCTGGGAGGACGCCTGGCAACAGGAACCCAAAATGGAGCAACTGGGCCGGGAGGAACTCCAACAGGAGATGATGGCGCAAGGAAAAACTCGAGTTTACCATTACTGGAAACAAGAAGCAGAGCGCAACAAATGGAGAATGTGGAACACTGTCACCCCATAGACTCGAGACTATACCACAACAATAATTAAAGAAGTGGAAGAGGAACTGGGGAGAAGGAAAATTGCAGTCACAGAGGGAAATGACCAGCTGAGATGGGGGCATAAAGATGGAGGTGAATTAAATCTTAAAGAAGTACGCCACTACATAACAAACCAGGATCAAGAAGTTGTGGTGTATCATTGGGACAAGCTCTGGAATAGCCCCCAATGGCCAAAAATAAAAATATTCCAGTGGCTAATACTACACAACTGAATCCTAACTTGGGAGAACCTAAAGAAGAGAGGTTTCATAGGCCCTTCAAGATGCCACCTATGTGAAGAAAATGAGGAAACAAAAAACCATCTCTTGGATGAATGTCCTTACACATCAAAATTATGGGACTGGGCAACAAGCATTTTCCGTCATTCTAATAGGGTCAGAGGAAACATTTTCRCAACTATAAATACYTGGGAGGAAAACTACAACGACAACGAAGAGGTGAATCTTTTCTAGACCCTCACCCCTAGCATTATCATTTGGGAAATTTGGAAGGAAAGGAATCGATGAATCTTCAGGAACCAAAGATGGATGGTTGGAAAGATCAAGGAAATAGTAATAGCCATGACAAGGGAAACGGTACAGAGCCGCAACCTCCGAATAGGAGGAGCACAACTCATTGATCGAGATCTCATAATTATAGAGGCTTTCCAAGTGAAAGGAAGACACAACCCCAATCAGGTGAGACAGATGGCACAACTAAGTTTAGGTGAGCGCAACTGGAAACCGCCACCAGAGGGATCCCTCAAGCTAAATTTTGATGGGGCGTCGAAGGGAAACCCAGGACAAACCGGTATGGGGGGAGTAATCAAGGATATTCAAGGAAGAATTATCTGACTGTACACAACAAGTTTGGGGAATTCAACAAACAACACTGCGGAATTTGGAGCATTGGAGACAAGTCTGGAGATACTACACAGGGAAGGAATGGAAAATGTAATAGTGGAAGGCAACTCCATTCTAGTCATCAACACAGTAAGGAAACTCCAAAACGACACCAAAGTGGGAAAAATACAGAGGCACTAGCACTTGGCGTACTATCTACAGAAGATTCAGGAGCATCTGTAGAAAGGGATCACAGTGGAGTTGCGCTGGGTCCGTAGGTCAACAAATGGACTGGCGGATAGAATTTTTAATGAAGGGGTCGACAAGGAAGGATCATAATTGGATGCCACATGGATTAGCATCCTAAGTGGCAAGTTTCAGACATACTGTATCCATCTAGCGGCAAAGGACTATGACAACAACCAAAGTATGGGTGACCACATCGAGGCTGGAGACACAGAATTAAATGAAGGGCAAGTAGGATTGAGTCTAAATCCGTTAGGTCACCTTTTAAACATGAGTTACAATGCAGATCACAGTCACACCACAAGAAGGGATACGATACCAAGTTCCTGTCAATAGAAGGAAGTACAGGGGCTGGTCGTGGGCGAATGGAAAGGGTAAGCTACTACCGACAAAGGACGAAGACCAAAGGGATAGCCTGACAGTAGGTATGGGTACACCTCATCTACACCCAGATCTTGAGGGAGGAAATGATTGGAGGACAATGTGTAAGGAAAAATATTGGCACTAGAGAGACGACAGAGCTCCCAAGTGCACACACTCATAAACAGAGATAAAAGACCGAAATATACACCTTTACAAGAGACAAATGATTACCTAGAGAAGACCACCCCCGGGGAAACTTTATAAAAGAAGAAGCATCAGGGATAGCAACGAACCAACTAGCAGTAATTCCAGAGACCAGGAAGGGGAGAGTAGTAGCAGAGAAGGAAAGCACGACATAAGCCATGTCTTATAAGAAAAGATGGTAAGAACAAAGAATACCCAGAGTAAGAGGGGACCCCAGGGGGAGCAACTCCCGATAAGCACCCATAAGATCACTAGGATGGAATAGGCAGCCAGAGAGGCCAAAGGCACCTTCCTCGAGCAGGCAGATACAAAGGGTAAAGCAATCATCGATAGATGGGAGTGGGAAGTCAAAACCAAGCGCCAGGGCAAAGCTTGGGTGAAACTCATCCAAGAAGCAGATGGGTTAAGGGACCTAGGGGCCACACAGGCCAGGAAAACCCTCTACCAAAAAACAATGGAGGAATTCTGGCGTACAAAAATGCTAATATGCAAGCTGAGAGCAGAAAATAACAAGACTAGCAGGGTGGAAAACCAAGGCCACAAGAAGGATATCATAGAAATCCTGAGCTGCCTCAGTGACCTGGAGGCCAGTGTAAGAGGCATAGCAGAGAACCAGAGGAACCAAGGAAAAAAAATAGATCGACTGGTTGGTCAATTCCAACTCTACCTTCACTATGTCCATCACATGGACATCACTCCAGTGGACCGACGCGGAACACTAGCCAACATCATAAGGATGCGCACGATGGAGAAGAAAAAGGAAAATGAGGTAAGGAAGTCAGGAGATGAAAGCCACCCAATCTGCGTGGACTAGCGCAACACCAACTCAAGTTATTTTGCTTATCAGTATAGGATCAAGTCATGTTATATGCTCTCGCTTTTATGTATTTCAGATGGTATAGTTATTTTTTCTTCTTTAAACAAACTTATGGACACTGGGTCGGTTTCCTCGAGTGGAGGCCCAACCATCCTACCGCTAATGTAGATAGCGTAGATTGGGGACCCCTGATTTGGTTTCCTTTTTGGCAGATTAGGTGCCACCCCTC
>SNQJ01S0018507.1:19808-49643 GCA_010110895.2 Picea sitchensis
GAAATGCATCTGAGAGAAGGCACAATGGTGAAGAAACATAGAGTGCTCGTAGATGGGAAAAACCTAGAAGAGGAAGACTTCACCACATAAGTAGCAGGCTCTAAGGGAGCTTTGGAAACTGCCAATTTATTCTCAGTTGACTCTCTGAAAACAAGGATGAAGCAGAAAAATCAAATGATAGCTTAGTTGCAGGACAAAATAAGGCACATAGAAAATAATATTCGAGAGGAGGTAAATCAAAGAGTTGAAAACGCCAGGACTGCTGACAAACAGGAAATGCAATTGTTGAAATCTAGTTTGGATGAAGCAAACAAGCAGATGCAAATGAGTCAAGTACATGTTATTTGTCAGGAGGAATTAGTGAGAGGGCTACAGGCTGAGTTGAAGTCTATTGAAGGACAAGTTGTGAATATAAAATCATTTCAAGCCCAAGCACTAGAGGTGCATGAGAAATTACAAGCGGAACAACAAAACATGCTTTCTAAAATAGAAATCGTTCAAGACTACTTCGTGGAAGTAAGACACTCACTAGATAGCATGGTTTTAAAAGAAAAAGAGGCTATAGTAGCTCGCGCTTATTTTCAAAAGGCAGTAGCATTTTCGGCTAGAGAGGAGGTACCAACAATTCTGAAGCTGACTGTAGAAGAATAGATCAGGGGAGACATCATGTTAAAAACATGGGAAACCAATATTGTCGAAAACAGGAAAATGGAAAGAGAAGTTAGGAAAGAATGTGAAGAAGTGTTTGATCAACTAGATACAAAAACACTAGGCATTGGCAAAGATGATTGTCTTGGGCTATTAGGACAGATAAATGTTGTAAGCCATCAACTGCATATCAAGGAGAGTTGGAATGAATCACATCTCGAGATTTCACAATTGAAGAAGCTTGACACCACCCAAATGGATAAGTGGCTAATAAAGCCAAATCTACAGTTGCAGTCGACAAAGTTTGACAAGGGAAAGATTGAAGACAGGCTCACCAAAATTTAGAGGAAGTTATATGTGTTTGAATCAAAGGACACGTCAGAGCCTTCCAGAATTTTGATGCAGTTTCTAGACAGGTGCGTCGAGTGTTTGGGACCGAGCGAAGGAATCGTTTCAAAGAAATGATGAAGTAACACATATGTGCTCATTTTTGTCCAACTGGTAGAAAATGCAAAAAAGTAACCGAGCAAAATGGTTCGAATTTTGTAATCTGTAACCGCTAGCACCTAGGAGATTAGGGGAATACCAACTGCCTAAGGTTGATGATTCTCTTTGTATAAATACAATTTTGAAAGAGACATCAAAGGGATTTTTCTTGGCCGATTGTATCAGAGAAATTTTTCATTTGCCAGAATTAATACAAATGCAAGTTGAAGACTCCAGATCTTGTCAAGTTTGAGTTATGTGTTCCTCTAATTATTTCATATTTAATATCATTCCTCATATATATTTGATGAATGCTTAGTTGTAATTTAGTACAACGTCTACTATGGTGATTGATTATTCTAGTCATCGAATTTGTTTACAGTTTTTCCTCTATATCGGCTATCAGCAAGTACAAGACCTGTGAATTACTTAGATTTCTATATCTTATGCTTCATTAAAGTTTTTCCTGTCTTTTTCTTCTTTTGTCACAAGTGAGATTGTTCCTTGGTTGATGCCTCACATTGTTCAACGACTTTATATTTTCTTTCATTTCATGCGTGGGTTTCAATTTAGCTCAAATACGGGAAACAACCTTTGATTTTGTCACACTATTAATTAAAAAAATTGGGATTTTTTCTTACATAATCTAAAATAGAAACAACAACCTAAAAAGAAACAAATCTTTAAAACTCTTTTTCCTCTATGACAGTACCTGTTACGAGACAACCCAATATTGAACCCAGTCTCACAGACCAGACCAGTATCACTTTAACTCTTTTCAACACCATCTTAAAAATTGCCACCACCCGGGTTGAACTTGAACGTTCATGGGCAATCATTGAGCAGAACATTAGCATACAGGAACAATTGGAAGTTAGACAAAGACAAGTCAGAAATCAGCCATAGCTCCTTTTCCCCTAAGAGTTGTTTTTTCCTTTCTTTATATCATACACCCTCTTTTTGGATGCCTAGACTTTATACTTTCAAGTCTTAAGTATAAACTCTGGAACAATAGGATTAATGGAACAACAAGCATATTAAAGGTAACAAGTTGTTTCAAAACTTCCCACACAATTTACATCTAGAAACTTTCATAGAAAGTTGTCTTTAATCTCAAATTCCTGATTTTGATTTGTAAAATTTCATTAAAGGTCATTTACTCACTTAATTACCAGAATTTTAGGTGTTGTCACCAGAATTATTTCCCATAATTTGTTCAAGGTCTGGATATCTACACTTAACCAAATCAAGATCAACCACTTGGATACTATTTATGAGCTTCGTGAGATTGAGAAATACCTATCAAACCTTCCTTAAGAGGATTGATACTCCTCAGTCAACACATGGTCAACAAAACAACTGGAAAAAGGTATATGCATGCCAGATTTTGAAGATCCACGATTTCACTCCTAGAATCTTGGATTCATGGTTCGAGGAAGCTGGATCACCTTCATCACACAGAGAATCGAGGGTGTAATGTAGGATACTCAGTAGAGACCTCAAGGATCTTCTATCCCCTATTCTAATGTGAAGGTAACCACTACAATAATTGAGGGAAGGGTGTTATGTATATAACAACGCTCTATGTTTTATGTATAAATCTATAAAAATAGAGATATTTGATTGTATTGAGCTAGTATAATGTTATGAGAGTGATTTTATATCTAAGGTGCATATTGTAACATGTGAAATTGTCATTTCAGACATTAAATACAAGAATATTATGTTCCATTCATTGTGTTAATAGTATTTTAGTGTTTTGGGCATCTCTTACAACATATTCTAGGTTAGGAGCCCCCCCTACCTTTGGTATGTGTTGTATTCTTTAATTATGTATTTTCCTATAATCACTATAATTTCCTGTAATAACTGTTAATTTTCTGTAATCATTTTTAATTTCTATAATATTGTGTTATCCTACAACAAATTTAAATTAAAGTTATGAATTTCATCCACAATTATCACCTATAGGCATGACTTCTTACCAATTGTGATCAAATCAGTTGTTAAGTGTATTGTTATTGAAGTAATTCAATTCTTGAAATCGAATCAACCTCATAACCCATGTTTCCACAATCACAACTGCATTAAATCATATTTGAATTCTAAAGTTGACTCTGCAATGGTTTGATTGAGATTATTAGTTTCTTGCGAGCATCTCTTTCCCTACATTTTTGAATGCATGTTTTGTTTTTATACCAATCTCTTGATTAACAAGAAAAAATGTTTTTATTTATTATTTATTATTATTATTATTTAAAATTTCAAACCTATCTTGTCCAACGAAGTATATGTTACAAATACATCTATTGGTATAAATCTATAACTTGATTCTTTTACCATTGAATATCAACATAAGTAAATGGTTCAAAGATAACTTTTGTTTGTGAATTAACCATGAAAAATAATTGTTTTAGTTTTCATTAGCTTGACCACTTAATAGGGTTTTGAGCGACAATAAAACTAATTTTGCACATACAATGCTTGCACCTCATAAGCCTACGTACTCCGGTTGATAAGTAAATCTTCCAAAATTTAGACAACTAAATTACCTAACAATTTTGTGTTTAGGTATTGGCTTTGTACAACAAGTTGTAAGGTTATATCGTGACAGTCGGAGTGCAATCTTTTTGGAAAAGAACCCAAATTATCATTCAAAGACAAAGCACATCGATGTTTAGTATCACTTTGTGAGAGACATGGTTGAAGAGAAGAATGTGTTGCCAGAGAAGGTGGACACTTTGAAGAATATTGTAGAATCATTGACAAAGTTTGTAAGTATTGGGAATTTCTCTTAGTGTAGAGAAATAATGGGCATTGTTTTCTTGAATTGTTGATCATGTAATTCTAAGGCCCCTTGTATGCAGAGAAAACAACAAGTGGGACAATGTTGGGTATTTTTTTATATTATTTGCACGATTATCCCCACATGTTGTACATTGTACTTGGTGCATCAGGGGGGTCATAGGAGGGGCAGATCGCCCACAAAAAACATTTGGGTGTTTTTTGGTTCGTTTTGGCACACGATTTTCCAACCATGGTTTTCTAATTCTAGTTAAGGAATTCATGTTGTAATCTAATCTAGGTTAATGTATTAGGGCTTTTGGATGTTGTAGAATCATATGTATTGTATTTGTAAATGGTGAAGTTAATACAATGAGAGTTAGAGGGGTAGCTCTAAACATTTACTAGTTTTTCTGGTTAAGGGTTTCCAGGGTAAATTTTTGAGTACTATCTGATTCCTATTGTTTTCATTTTGTTTTATAAAGAATATGTGTGTGCATTACTATACTGTAAAGGTTTAGTTTTATTTTTATTGGGATCCCTAATAGGGGTTTTAGAGGAGACAATCACCTTTGCTTGGAGGGGGTGAATATCGTTGACTAGTTGGTTACACAACACTACTATAGTGCCATGACAAAGGTGGATGGGGCCATATAGATTATAGAGACAGGGCCCTTAGTTAAGAGGGTAGTTACAACCATAGTGGTCCATATCTTGGTTTGTCTTTCCACCCAACACATATTGGGTTGATAGATGTATATGGTGGAGAAATTCTTAGTAGGTACTCTCTTTGCATGGACATCAATACTATGGGTAGCATTATATGAGAAGCTAAACCAATTCTTGTTATGTGTCTAGGGAAATTTTCATTTGGATACTTCATTTTCTCCTTATTTTACAAGTGTGTGTCATCTCTCTCCCTCTAGCATGTGATCCAAGATGAAAATATATGGGAGCCAAGGATGCACCACTGGGGTGAGTTGATGGCTCACATGGGTGGTAGGGAGGTTAGCTGATATTTTACTCCTATATTTTTTTTCTTGGTGGTAGTAGAACCACTAGTGATCTTGGAGTAACCCTACATTGACATGGATTTATGAGATCTTGAGATACTACACTCTTTGGGAGAGGGTTGGGGATTGATGGGTGAGTATTTTTGATTTTTTGTTTGATACAAACAAGGATGGTTAGCCATCCTTTTGATTTGGATTTTATATCTATGAAATATAATGTTTGGTATGGTTTTTTGTGCATATATGTGACCAAGAGGATTGTGAGTGGCACGTGCAATACCAACTACGGTAGTAGGTGGATAGGTAGTGGTAAAGAAATGATGAGGTGGGTCCCACAACTCAATGACCTTGATGGGATTCTAATGTAGAGGCTTAGAGGAGGTCGATGGCTTCCCTATGATAATAAATATACTAGGTGCTTCAAGGGGTTATTGAGCATGGATGATAGAAACTAGAGGAAGAGGTGATATATTCCTATGTTGGGATCCCTGTAGAGTAGTTCGCTCTCATGAGAATAGTTGCAGTGATTATAAAGTTGCCTAAGACCAAGCTCGAACAAGAGACAATGGGGCTAGTGACACTGCCCTATCGCAAGTGTACCGTTGTTAAGGCCTCCTCCCCCACCACAATAGTGGCATAGTGGTATGTATGTGTGATGCCCACATTTAGTGTAGAATGACATGTATTTTATATGTATATGTTGACGAGCGAAAATAAACGCTCGCCAACTGGAAGAGTGGATCCAGTCCGGGGTTGTCTAAATAACCCAAGCCGTTTGGGATGATCCACCCTGACGGGTTTAGCGGCTCCATTGGCCGATCTAAGTCCTAGGAAAACGAAAGAAACTAACTAAAGGAACTAATCTAAATGAAAACAACAATTAAAGCAAACTAATAAACAAATCTGAAATAAATATATACAGTCTATTGTCTAATATTATACAACAATAATCCTGTGAAATTAATTATCCGCTATCAACACAATTAAATCCTAATCACAAATGTACAACATTTATAGATTACAGATTTTAAATGAAAACCTGCAAAAATCATTTGTAAGCTGTCCTATGACAGCAAAACTATTGTTTTTTGATTTCTACATCTTTTATGTGAAAGAAGAGAAATAAACAAAACTAACTAAGCTGAGTAATTAAAATAATAATCCTAACTGCAAAACTGAACCATGTATCTATCTAAACTAATGAGAATTCTCAGATTTATTAACTATTAAATAACAAATAAAGAACTAACCTGAAATAACGCTTCCTATTTGTCCTGTGCACAGTATTCGATTCAAACCATGTATCTATCTAAACTAATGAGAATTTTCTAATTTATTAACTATTAAATAACAAATAAAGAACTAACCTGAAATAACGCTTCCTATTTGTCCTGTGTAAAGGATCCAGTTCTGTTGTTTGATGGGAGGAAACCTGCATCATATTCTCTACAAGCTTCTCGTAAATAGGAATCAGTAGTGCTCTTTGAATATAATTGAGAGAACAAACAAGACATAAATCGACAACACCTGATTTACAAATGATCACAGTGAGATAAATCCCCGTGTGAAGATCTGTACAAAACAATTTATTTAATGAAGCAGACAAACCTTTATTCATTAAATGGAAACGAAGTAATTGCTGTGCTAAAATCATATACATATAAGCACGGATAGAATTTAAATCACAACGCATTAACCTCTCTGTATTAAGTATTGATATCTAAAGTAGTCAATGACTTAATGACAAATTAGAACGCACAAAAACTTGAACGAAAGTATGATAAATTGAAAGCAAAAGTTGTTAAAAAAGATCGACTTCCATTCAAGTCTATATCATAAATCCATAGTCTTGTTCTCCCAACAGTTGATGATGGGTTCTCATTAAAGAGATAAATAAGTATTTAAAGACTACGTGGTAAAACATCCCCTGTAAATGTCTATCAAGAAGTTTACAAAATAAATCTGGGAACAATCTCCCAGTCCCTATTTCAGCTTAAGGACTAACAACAAAATTATATCTAAACTGCCACATCATGTCCAATTTGTCAATGAAATTGATAGGTACCTATGTGTAGACAATAATGCAAAGTTTGGGATAATGTTTTATTGATAAATTAAATAAAAATCAAAATGAAGATTAGCTACGCATCTTACATTCTTCAGAAGCCGGTTCATCACTTTGAAAACATAATCGCTTTTAAATCCATCCAAAACTAACAAAAAATATCTCGGAATTATCAGCAAATCCTTAATCATTAAATCAACACAAAGCAAACCGCTCATGCCAGCAAATCCAAATATTTAAGCAATTTGAAACATAAAAAATCGTGGTTCAACCGAATAAGGTAACAAAGATACATGCACCGTGCTCAACAATTGTTATTACCACCTCGAGCATTTAATCGCTTTGATAATTCAAACCAATGAAATCATTTTCATAAACAAATTTAAATCGACACAAACTGTAACAGATCAAACAAATCATTCATATTCATTTAATACAAAGAAATATTTTATGCGTCGACCTTTCGTAAATTAACAAATCGCTTTAAATCCAAAACTAATGAGTTGTTTTTTCAATCAATAGATTACATTTTCGTATTTATCAAACCACCTCGATATTGATGCATTTCGTATACATAAAATACGCTAATTCAAGCATACGTGACCATCTCCTAAAAATCAAACCAAGAGTCGAATCGAATCCATCTTAGAGCTCTAATACACCGATAGCATGCTAATGCAAAAATCAGATCAATCAAAACATACTGTCCGAAGCTTAACAACAATCTTCTCCTCAGACACGGGACCAAATGCAATCATAATCCATAACTAAAATAATCATTCAAAACAAAACATAATCGTTTCTTGAATCTATTCGAATAGAACTAAACGAAAGCAAACCCAATCGGTCATACTAATTCAAACCAATTCATAAAACAAAATCGATGTTGAAATACATACCTGGGCAGTAAGAAAATGATTCGATCATGATAACTTTGAATTGACAAAGGCCTTTGTTGCCTCGACATTTCTGAAGACAATTGAACCGGTGGTTTTTTGTTTCTTCTCGTTGGCTTGTAGCCTGTCATTCTCGTTTGACAACATTATAACTCCTTCCTCTAAAGATTTAATCTTGAATTGCAACAGGGGAACGTCGGTGTAATAACGTTCAAGTCAGGAACTGCATTGGGTACATGGTGATTGATTGGGCCTTGGAATTATAGGCGAGGGTTCTTTCAAGTTACCAGGGGTGTCACTGTGAAGCTTAATTCCTGGGAATTTAGGATCGTTCTTGAGGCATGGAGGTAAGTTGGAAACATAGTCATAGGGTTCCATAGAGCATAGGCCATAAGAATAGGGGTATTCCTCAGTCAGGAAATGTTCAATTTCAGAGTCCGAGTCCTCGCTCAACACTATTGGCTTCTGGTCAACATTTTTCTTGGGTTTGTTCCTAGCACATCTGGATATCCATCGTGCGTTCCTCTTTCCCTTACTGTTGACACCAGAATCACCTTTTCCTTTCTTCCTCACAGGCCTTTTGACGGCCTTAGTATTGTCTTTAGTACGCGGGTCGGCCATGGTATCGGGTAGGTAAAGGTTGGGGTAATCCAAGGGTTTGACAGGGGGTAGCAGGGTAGGAGGTGGCACGACTGGCACAACCAAAGTTTCAGTAACCACAACCTTGTCCACTTGGACAGACTCGGGAGTGGCAAAGCCATTCCTTGATAGGAAGGATTGCCAACAGTCACCACTAAGGCACAAATGGTGGACGATAATGAGTTTGACAAAGCAGTGATGGAAAAGGCTGCTATCAGCCTTCTCACGCTTAAATCGTTTGGACATTTTGTAAAGACTGCATAGTAGATAATGTGGCATGTTCAGAGGGTAATCTATAAAATTCATCAATAATTGAAGATGATACAAAAATACCAAACCATATCGACCTTCGCAGGTCACAAACTTCTTAACAATTGCCAATAGGTCATCCCACCTGGGTCAACGACAGGCATACCTCTATCACAACTAACAATCTTCCTTGATGTGAATAGGAGCGGCCATGACACCTCGTCCACTTTGGAATGTTTAAACCACCTTTGCCCTGTAGCTGGTAGTCCTGTAGTTGAGCTTAGGAATTCCTCATTTAGCTCGAGTTGTATGTCTCCGACCTTAGCCCTGTAGCCGTCGAAGGTGAGGGTGAACTGTTGGGCAACCGAAAGGTTGAAACCCTCAAATCTTTGGATAAACACCAGCTAGCCACTATTTTCCAAATCCTTACGAGCATTGTCGAATAGCAGGAGTGTTTGGTTGCCATTAGGCTCTATGCGCACCACAGGTGCCATAGATGAGAGCACAAAGTGAGTCGGGTGAACGGGCAAGGGTTTGGACAGGGTATTCATAGGATCGAATAGCTCACAAACTTCCCCGAAACCAACAGAGTTAACCCGGGATATGAGGCAGGCATTAATGCCAAAGTGTGCGGGGGTGGTGGAACGAAATCAACCCATGCAAAACAGTCATATCCAACTGTACAATCAACGATGCATATGGTGATTCAAATCACTATTGCAATGTCAATAAAACAACCATTGAAAACTATGATGATTCGACCCGCGTGTTTGTACAAGCATTAGTATTTGCATGGTTTTAAAATCAAAACAATGTTTCGAATATAGCACCAAGGATTCAATGATAAAATGTATGCTTTGTATGAAACCATTGAATTAAGGGTCTAATCACCATTACAATGTGTTGATACGAAACCATTTGATTCGATCAAAATCAATCAAACCACCATTGAATGAAGGACTGAATCACACTCATTAGAATACCATAATAGTCTCATAAAAATGAAATCATATTAACAACAAAAAAATGTCAAATGAGTAAGGTTTTGGTGTCTTGTCAGCTGCGTGAACATAAATGAATTGGAAATGCAATGAACACATAGACAGGAGTGACCATAATAATCCAATGACGATTTTAATGCCATTGACGTGACTTCGAAATCAAATTTTTCACGCTTGCAGTCGTGAAAACGAGAACAAAGGTAGGTGTGCAAATGCACAAAATAATAGTGTTGTTTTATTCCAAAGATTGCGATGAAAATCAAGGGTTCCAAAACACTTGGGTAGGCAGCTTATAAGGATAGGATAAAAATGCAAAATGGCTGCCAACAATATCCTAATGGGGGAAAGAGACCTTATGATGTAAAATCTATTTTTTGAAAATTTATTGACATGTACGTGCGCGCACACACACACATATGATTTTTTGGCCCTTGATGATTATGTGCACATTATATGTGATGAAAAAATGTAAATGTTCTTTGTTATTTTACACACATAAATTTTTCTATTGATGATATATGTACATGCTATGTCTTCTTAGCTTTCCAATTTGTAACGAATTTTTAATATGATAAATGCCAATACAAAATTTTATTTGCAATGTTATCTATGGATTTACTGTGACTTCGAGGAATATGTGTGAATGTAATGATATCAAAATTCCTTGACATAAGTTGAACTTGTAAATACTTCCTAGAAATACACAGATCACAAACATGATAAATATTATCAAACTGCACTACGAGGAGCTAAGAATCAAGGTGGACATTGAGATGGTGGTTTTGAAGGTGTATTCTGTCAATAAGTAATTTGATCATGACAAAGAAGACAAGAAAGAGTAAACAAAGTTGTAATAACAATTTCGATTTGCATAAGAATAATCTATAAGTAAAAGGACATTATTACAACACATGTGAACAACATACAGGTTTGTTGAAAATAGTTTGCAGCAAGCCACCATCCACAAGAGTTATTCTCTCTAACAAAATGGTCAGGGCAACTTCTAAATATTAATTCTCAAATTCGTTTTTGAATATACAAGTCTTGAGGAACCCCTTCAAAATGGGTCTCTTCCTCTACTTATAGTAGTTTGAGTAATTGTTGATAATGTCTTCTTGGATTCCACAAGAAGAAATTACAAGTCTCTTTATCTTCCCCTTCTCAAATTTGGTTGATAGGTGTTAGAATAGGACACAATTGATGACATTTGGAAAAAAGACAAAATAGAAGGTAGTTGTGGGCAAATTCAAATTTGCTATTTTGTCTTATTTACTTGTCTTTGTCCCTCACGTAGGTTTCTCAAGCTTCATGCCATCCTTCGATTGATATATATATGTGATACAAGAGTTCTTCCAGAGTAGTTGCGTGTGATGCTGAGTTGTGTGAAAGGGTTTTCATGTCCCATGTCAGATTGGTCATGACATCCTGGATCATCGTTTGAGTCTTGGTCGGTCGGATGAGATGATCCTCCATTAAATAAATTATCACCTTTGTGGCTTCCTAAGTGTCCTCTCATCTTTGATTCATGTTGCAATGGATTTCTTCAAGGAGATACTCTTATTTTTTGGTCTTTCCCATCGCTTCGATGGGAGGTAGATTCCCCTTATGTGTCAAAACATGCACAACCTTGTGGAGCTGTGCACAAATTTCTAGTGAGATTTTTGTTTCCTTTTCATCCCTCTCCCTAACTTGTTGACATCGATCAAGGGAATCATAATCAATTCTCCTTTATCATTATTAAGTGTGAGGAATTTCAGTCGAAGCATCTAGGTTTTCCACGATCCATCATTGCATATCGTCCAAGCCTTCCTAGATAGCGATGAACTTGAAGTTCTTAGCCTTTACAATGCTATGTTGATCTATTATTTACGTTTCGAACTAATGGAAGTCTTGAAGGTGGGAATACATGTATGTATTCATCTCATTGTGCTCATATACGAACTTCTTAATGCATGCATTGAATTCCTCGAGGCTTCCTTTATCTTTCTTTGTGTGCCTGAGTTGCTCCTCCAATTATCTAATATGATCATCCTTCTCTTTGTTTTGGAAGACTAGATCCTCGAGGTTTTGTTATGTCACCAATGTGAAATCCGTGCTGGTGGATGTGATAGAGAGTGGATCTTTTCTAACATCTTCTATCACTAGAGTATTTATGATGATTGATAAGGGGTTACCTTCGGTAATTGGCATATTTTTGGTTTGTCATTGCATAATCCTACTAGTGGCTTTGTCAAATCATAACTTCTTCAAATTTTCCACCTTGCTGGGACTATAGGGTGTGTGAAGTCCCAACCCTAGTTAACCGATTAGGAGGTTACCTCTGTTGACGATCCTTTGATGTCGGTGTTCATGGGAGAAGCGTCACCATTCAATGTGTCTTCATCTTGTTTCCATTGATCCACTTCAATTGATTTTGTTGCTTCTTCATCAATTGTTTCCTTCTCAATTTTTTTTTTCTCAATTGTTGCCTTATCAACTACTTCCTATGTTATTGTTTCCACTGTTACCTCTCCTTTTGCTACCGCCATTTCCTCTGCTTCTGTTGTTGTTGTTTCCTTTTCTTGTACTGCCGCTGCCACCACTGCTTCCACTGCTACTTTGGATTTAAATTCTTCTTATTTTCATTTATTTTTAGAAGCGTCCTCCTTCTTCTTCTGTACTTTCTCTTTCTTCCTTCATTTCTTGTCCACAACAACCTCCTCAACTTATTTCTTTTTCTTCTTTTCCTCAGCCTCGACATTTTCAGTGACTTTTATTTTCCTTTCTTCTTCTGCTACTGCCTCTGATTTAGAAGTTGAGGATGTAGTCAAGGTTGTTGTTACTTATGCTGCCTCTTTTTATTCTCTCTTTTGTGCCTATTCTCGATATTTTTTCTCATCTGAGATCCTTCCCAGAGGTTTGTCTTTACACCTGAAAATAAATTCTTCATATGTTCAGGTGTCGCAAAGGATCTCTTCTTCTTCCCACTTGGATAATGTGTACTCCCATCTGTGTCTATGCTTGCTGCAATATTCCTTGACCACTTCCTTCGAGTCATGTATTCATAATCTCTCTTCCCCGAAGTGGAATGATAACAATGTTTCTATCTTAACTTGATCATGTTTAATGTCTTTGAAGGAGTACGATCCGACCCATAACGGTAAAGGGGGCTAGATGGATTTCTTGTCTCTATAGAGTGAGGCTCTGAATAAATGGATCACGACCTGATACGTGATCTATTGCAACACTAATGTGTCAAGGATGAACCTAGGGAGTATATGAGGATCTTTGGTGGCTCCATATATCCGTAAGTATATGTTGTACTCTAGGAGATACCAATCTCTTATTCTTCACACTATTTCTTGGGACTTGTTGATCATGCATGGAGTGGGTGAATTGAAGATCAAATGGTAAAGGGGTGCCAAGAAGTAATCACAAATCTTGTGATACTCAGTCTTGTATTTGTGCTCCCAGAGAAATTTGTAGTAGATGTGTATGGGAAGGTCAGTTGTCTTCCAGTCCCAACCCATCTTTGGATATTGATGGCATATGCATACCATGTCCAATAGGTAGGAGGACACATGGAAACTTGGAAACTCATCGGGGGTGGTCTCCTTGGTTGTTTTGATGGAGTCCTCTAGATATGTTGATAAAATATAAACCTAATTGAAGGATGACCCCACATCGGTGTAGTAGTATACAAGGGGCACCAAATCTAATGTGAACTTTGATGCATCCTATTCCCCATACAACCTGCACAACATTGCTACAATGTACTGGTATGACATCCTTAGTGAGCCAGTGGGATATTCACTTGAGGATTGAATTTTGAATGTCTTGTTAGGATTGTACCAGATTTTTCATAGATCATTTACCTTGAGCGGTAATTTCTTGATAAGGTCTTCATTCAATGACAAATCCCCTTTCTCCAAGTGATAATACAAATCTATGTCAAATGCTCAGAATGAAGCTATGGGGCATCCATTGGAATTGAGGATGTTTCTATTGGCCAAGTATACATGTCATACTATCCATGAAATTGCATCTGCATAGGGGAAGACCGTTGCATGGGTTCCCACCCTATGTAACCTTGATTTTTAGATGTTCTTGGAGATTTTGAGTTCATCTTCTGATTCTTGAGGGAAATTATGGTTCTTAAATATTTGGAAGACTTCACCCCATTTAAATGAAGTCCCCTTCTTTATAAATCTCATGGTATCATAGTAAATTGGCCCAAGGATCTCTGCCTCTTCTCCTTGGTGTCTTCCACTTATAGAGGCCTCTATCGTGGGAGATTTGCTTGCAACTTTCTTGCAGGGCCATAGGTTTGAATATAAAACAAACATATTAATTATTAATACATCAAACCATTAATGTTAAATAAGTCATGAAAGAAAGCATTAGACACTAGTCTATGTAATCATGTGATTTCTTGGGATTTTGGGAAGAATCAAGAGGTTAATGATAAATTCATCAATGCAAACTTGTATCAGTGTCTGAGGAGATAATTGTGCCAATATTGGGAGCATAATCGTCATCTGAAGAGGAAAGAGGAATGGGTGACATGGTGAAGGTTTAGTCAATATTTGGTTAAGGGTCCAATGGAGAAAGGGAAATTTCGTGTATCGATGTCGATGTTGTCAACCCAGACGATAAACAAAGGTAGTGTGGGTGTTGGTAACGTGAATTTCATTGGTATAGCAAGGTAGTATCGACATAGTTGTTATAAAATTCATCGATGAAGGGAGGAGAGTACCATTGACGATGGTGTACACTTCGTCGACGAAGGAAAGATTTTATCAGAGACAATCATATCAACTTCGCTGATGAAAGTAAGAGAGTACCAACAATGATGTTGTAAACTCTACCGATATGGTAAAATATTATTGGTGATGATGTTGTAAAATCCACCAATATGCCTTCAAACTCACAATTTGACAAAATGTTGGTGAAAATGGCTCATGGGAGAGGGGGAAATAGAGTTGAGTCTTGATTTTATTTTAAGCCTAGGCTTTAGGCTCGACCAAGCTCATTTCAAAGGGATATCTCTTCCAATATTAAGGAGTAGTTGAATGTCAAAGGTTATGTCATAGTTCTATAGAAACAAATCCAGTTCCTAGGGTTTGGGTTAGGGCCTCTTTGAGGTATAACAAGGGGGAAAATTTATTGATGGCTTGGGTACTCGTAAAAAACTGGGTCATTCAAACCAGGATGAGGCATGGCATGAGGAGGCGAAGAAGGAAAGGTAAGTCGGGGATTAGATGAGAGGTGTTGGTAGGTAGGATGGATGAGTTCATTAAAAGGTTAGGGTTTCCAATGGTTAAGGCATTGTGGGGTCAAAGATGTCAAATTCTTTAAGAAAGGTAAGAGAAGTAGGTTTCTCGGTACACTTGTCTCACAAGGTTCCAATAATTAGCAAACCTAACCAACCCTAAAAATATATAAGACACATGGCAGGATGAGAAATAAAACCTACCTGATGTTTGTAACGACGTGTGGATGAAGGGAAGGATTCGATGACAAGTAAGATTCTTCCAATTGGTAGTTTCTCAATGCTCTCTTGATACACTCACTATGGGTTGTTGCCAAACAATGAGACTATTGATACCTAGTGGTTTCCTTTTATACTAATTTTTTTCCAAGCATGAAAACCAATGTATTGGAGGGGATCGACGAAAGTGTGTTAGTGTACTGGTGATGTTTATGTCAACTACACCAGTACTAAACCATAGTGTACAAGAGGGGATTGAGGGATCGTGGCCAATACTAAATCTCAATGTTTCGTAAGCGATGGTAGGGACTTCACTATCATATTGACATTAGTAGTGGGAAGTTCGTCGGTATAGGCTTAGTATGTTGGAGGTGATCATAATAATACTTTTGGTACATTGACGCCAACCATGAAAAATTTACCGATGATAAAGGATTGTATGTCTACAACATTGGGAGGAATTTCATCAGTGTATCGATGATATTTGTGGGAACTCTTCCAATAGACTAAGGCTTATGCCCTAAAAATCGCTAAGTGTTCACCTTTTAGTGTATTGGAGAGTTTGTGCTGAACTCGCCGATATTTCTTTTATGAGTGAGTTTGTCATGAACTCGTTGATATGATAGAAACCAAAAAGTGCAAGTTATTACATTCTCTCAAAGAAGAATTGGTAGTCCTTAATGAATATTATGAGGTTGAGATAGCTAAGAGAGACTTAAGAAAAAAAAGAGGGGGTTCCCATTTTCTTGGTTGGAATTGACTTTACGAGCAAGGACACAAGAAAAAGGGAAGGTTGTGGTGCATGACACAACATGCGAGTAGATATCTCATTTCACAGGGGCCAAATTCTGAGTCTAGCAACTGGTTCCATTGGAAAATCAATGTGATAGGCAAGTTGATGAACCATCTGAACATGGAGAGAAGGCGAACTATTAGGCTCCAAAAAATTAGAAATACTAAAAATGAAACTGCAAACTAATAGCAATATAACTCTACAAAAATACAAAAAGTAATTTTATACACAAATGAATGGACAAGATGCACAAGCCGAGGGGTAGAACCACTTCAAATATAACGTATTAACAAGATCTTTGAAGATTCCTCCTTTGGAAAAGGTAAGCACATATATGCCCTTTATCAAGAAATACTTAACTATAAAATGGCCTTGAAAAATAGATTCAAACTTTCTTGGTCCTATCATCTCATTGTTGGCATCAAAATAAAGGAATATATCCCCTTTATAAAAGCTATGAGGGAAGACCTAGTGGTCATAGTGGGGTTTGGAGAATCTTTTCATGGCTTATTTAATTTGCAATGAGGTGTGATGGTATTCGTTAGTCTACTCCAATGTGACTAGTCATTTTTTTAATAGTGTAGTGTTGATCCAGATTTTATGAGAAGAACAAAATGAATAAAAATTATTAACAGGTGATTAACACAAAATAACAGGGATACAGTAAAACTGGTTTTCTATTCAATAACAAAATAAGATGAAACTGTAAAATGTAGTGGAAACAAGCTTGTTGAAATGGTGGCGGCTTATCTCTAAGAAGAGATGTGACGGCTGCGCGCATTTGCAAGAAGAAGATTACAATGAGGCTCTGAAGGCCTTTTTACAATAAAAAATAATTCCAAAAACCCTAGACATCCAAAAACCTAACCCTAGGAGATAAAGTGCCAAAATTCATGTGGGCCCCGTTTGGGTAAGTTAGTACATCAACTTCCCGGGGCCGTAACTTTTGCATACGATCTTTGTTTTAGGCGTGTGATAGCCCATTGGAAAGGTATCATAGAGGAGATTCATTTTGGGGACTCAATCATGCCTTCATCTATCATTGAGAATCTCGATCCTAAAAAACCTTCATTTAGGCCCTCAAAATGCCCCCGGAAGTTAAAACTGCTATAAATAGTAAATTACCAAAATTATCAGAAAAATGTTTTGAGCCAGTTGGAAAAGTTGGGTGGCCATCGATATCCATATGGATAAAGTGTCAAGGAGGATTTTTATGGCCATATAAAGAGTTGGTATCTCACATTAGATTGGTAAAATTGCTTTGAAATTGTGGACAAGGTGGAAAAGTGTGAATCTTGTGGTAGTTTTGATGGATGTTGTATAGGCCTATAACGTTGAGAAAAACATGTGATGATAGTTATATTTATGTTGATTCACTATCCATTTTAGCATGGTTTTGAGGAATTTTTCAACAACCTTGAATTGGCCATTAGCCTACAAATAGTAAGGAGTTGCAAACTCATGTAAAAAACCTAAATGTGAAGCCAATTCTTGGAAAAAAATTCTCGAAATGTGTGCCATGGTTAAGGACCAATTGCTTAGGGACATTGAAGTGATTAATGACATGGTTGAAAAATAAATGAGGGCTATTTTGACTTTTTTCTTGTAGGTTGGCATGGCCTCGGCCCATTTCATAAAGTAATCAATGGCTATAATGATGTACTTTTGGCCACTACTAGATGTAGGGTTGTAGGTTATAAAGTCAATGCCCCATTTGCAAAAGGGACATACCATGATAACTAGGTGCAAGGGAGCTATTTGTGCTTGTGACTTGGACATGAATATTTGGCATTTCACACAACACTTAATTGTATTAATGTAGTCATGAAAAAGGGATATCCAAAAATTGCCTACTTGGATTATTTTATGGGTGATAGCCATTCGTGATAAATGGCCACTGTATGCACCATTGTGATATTCATTCAATACCCCATCTAATTCTTCATGAATTAGGCCTCTACATAAAATAACATCCACTCCTCATCGATAAAGGACATCTCTGATAAGGAGCTTGTTGAAAAATGCATCGATGGTCATCATGTGAAAGGTGTTGATCAAAATTTTGAGTGAAAATATGAGTTAATATGTCACCATACCAAGGGTTGTCTAATAAATCAAGAATACATGTTCATTAAGAAATTAATCATTCAATGGTAGGTTTTTTGTGTAATGTACCTACATTATCAACATCAAAAGAGGGGTTTGTTGGTCTAAACGTTTAATGATGGTAGCTATATAAAATTCAAAATAAAACATATTAAGGCCAAATTTACAACATATAAATGCTTCCTCTTGATTCATTATGATATAATTTGGATTTATATCAATCAACATGAGTTATGCTTCCAATATCTAAATGCAAAGTATATATAAGAATTTCTTTAGACATCAAAATCAAATTCTATATCTCTCTTCAATTAGGACTAGCATTTCAAAATTTTCCACATAAGACCATTTCAAGGTGATGAAAATCAAACATATATGACATAATAAATTCATCGAAAGCTTAAGCATATGCTTTACATACTAACTCTTCATCAAAAGTTCATCAATTTCCTAGACTCATTAATATCCTACAATCTCTTAGATGGATGTCTTGTTATCTTCTCCAAGAAGGCCAATCCTAGGGTTTAGAGTTAATGTCCTTGATATAATTCTTTAATTACCTCACACAATGATTATAAGTGTGATTCTATGTTAATCAAAATTCATTATAAACATAGGGTAATAAATATTTAATATACATGCTTCTTGCCTCATCATTCACACATGTATGGTTACATAAAATATCTCAAAACATTATAGCATAAGTATCACTAACCTTTAGGGAAAAAATTATAAAATCCATTCCATGATAGATATAAATACCTCACAATAACCATCAAGGTCATTCATAAATGTTTCATAACAAACAATGCATAGCATTCACATATCTTCAAGGGTAGGAGGGGAATGAGGGTTATTTCCTTTCAATGAGGTCAAGAAATGATTGAATCATGATCCAAACAAAATCATATATTATATATTCATCTAAAATAATCTCTTAACAACATTCACAAAATATTTCCAATTCTTCTATGAATAGCAAACACATAGAGCCAAGGGTAAGGGGAAATGAGTATCCCTTTCTTCAAGGAGGAAAATGCAATTAGGATTGAGACATTAAATTATTAAAATAATTTATAATACATCACTAATCCATTTAATGTGTTATTAAACCTTCCTTATTGTTCACACCCCTTTAGACATTCATCTCAACCCTTAAAACCCTAAAATTCATCAAAATGAGGCCATTTAAGCCACTATAGGACATGCCCATGGGTATCGTGAAGACAAAAATGGGAATAATGATATGAACATGTGTTTCTTGTGTATAAGGCATGGGATTCCTGCTACTATCCTTCACAAAATCTACATGCATCCCCATAATTGCTCAGAAAACTCTAAATTTTGGTTTGCAAATGCTACAAGAAACTTCTAATTAAAACCACTACTTGGGGGATTATCAAGGAAAATTTTAAAAATATATTAATCCTTCAAAATAATCTAAGGAATTGTATGACAAATTTTACAATCATATTTTCTTAGAAAACAACTAGGAAGACAATGTGTCCCTACATGAAATATGTTTCAAATTTCCAATATTTTCAAAAACAATCCTCTTAACAAATCATTAAGGAGTTCCATGGGGAACCTTAACTTCCAGAAATCAATATTAAATGAACATGGAAATACTTATTCAACATATTCCTTTTGACATACATTTGACATACAAGAGTTTACTAACTCATTCCCACACATAATTTTTCAAACAAATTGATTATACACAACAATAATTTTCTCATCATCATATATATATAGGATTTTCATAGAAACTCCTTATAACAAAGAATGAAACTATAATATTCATCATACAAGATTGAATTCATAGTAAATGAGAAGAATAAAAGAACTGATGTTTTTATAAATTGAGTTCCAAGGAATCTAACTATGGTTGAACCATTTTCCTCCCAACCATAGGCTAATGCTCTATGGATATAATCCCCATATTCATATATGATACCACTTGGATGAAGAATATTTGTTCAATTCTCCCAAGTCACTCTTCTTTTTACCAAAGGATTCAAACCCAACCAAGAAACTCACTACTAGATTCTTTATTCAATATCTCATCTAAACTAGTTGTTTTCACTCACTCTACTACCCCATATGACACAAGAAGACACCCCCCTTATCTTCTCTTTAGTCCCTCATGAATGCCCTTTGCTATCACACAAGTTGTAGGTTGGGAAAATCCCGACCCAACCACCAATTGGCGACAACTTAGAGAGCACCTACCACTGTCACCTTAGGCAAGTGTTCCCGTCACTTTAGAGGTGGAGTAGTAATCTCAAGGGGGGAATCCTAGTGACCCTAGGGGGGATTGAGATGGAAAATGAAATTTATGAATGTATTCCCATAAAGGTCAAGTTTCTATATGGTAAAGGGAACTTGGTAATGAGTCTTGAGGGTTTCTTGAGGTTGTCAATGCTTTGAGTGATCTGCCAAGAGAAAATACTTGCCCGCGACACAAGAAAAACCAAGTATACAATGCAGTATGTTAGGTGGAAAATAAAGTTAATATTGTTGTCCTTAATTTCATCAACAATCAGTGATATATATCAGGATATAAACTATAATAAGGGATGCAAAATAAGTGCTAAAAGTCTAGTTAAACAAGCAAGCGACAAGCTAGCAAAGAATAGTTTAACTCAAGAATAAAGGAGCAAGACTTTAGCATAAAAGTAAGGTTGTCACAAAAATCTTACTGCAGTGATATTGATCAGCCTTATGTCTGTATCAAACCAATCCTTATAACAGAAAAACCAGCCAATGAAAATCACCTCAAACTAGCAAAAAAAGTGCGCCTAGGTTAGTAGTTTGTTAGGGCAAAGTTATGGCTAATTTCTAGGGTTAGTTTAGGAGTTATCTAGGTTTAAAGGGTTAGATTTCTGTAGCCCTAATGGCTATAGGTTATTTTTATTACAGCAGCAAGTTTTAGTGGGTGAAATATGATGCCTCAATGAGACAAGAGAGCCTAGGGCTCAAGGAACAATATCCAAGTGAGAGAAACTCAAAACTTCAACTTTTCATGTTTACCAATGCAACTTTTTATTTCTCCAATGCAAAAAATAGTGCCTTTGATTAATGGGTTAATGGGGTCAAAAGTAAAGAGCTATAGCTACTACCTCCTTGGGGGTATAAATCCTCTTAGTCCCCAAGGCAAGTAACTTAGCTAGGGTTTAAACTAAGGGGTGTATATCCTTATACTTCCTTAGCAAACCCTTGCAAACAATAATTCTATGCTTAAAATTATGGTGGAGCTAAAGTAGGGGTGTATGCGCTTATACTCCCTACCTAGCCTTAGGAAAATCAAACTTGAGATTGAATTACAAATGATAGCAACAAGTAAAATGTCTTACCAATCCAAATAGAAACAAGATAAACCATAACATGCCAAGATAAACCACCACAATAGCAAGAAAAATACCTCCAAGAGCTAGTGCATCATCATCATCAAGTCCATAACCAAAGAAGACACCATATCATAGCACAAGAGAACAAAAAGCTCCAAGGTAGCAAAAATTTTAGTCCTTATCTCTTCACAATGGGAGAGTTTATGATTCCAAAAGAGATTTCATTGATCTCTATTTATACAAAATGTTTATCACATAGTTTGTCCACTTAGCAAGGGTAAAACATAAGATAAGGGGTCAAAGACCCTTATCTTACCCCTTGCAACAAAATAATATTAAACAATTCATCTTAAAATTCACTTTTACACACAAGAAACCCTAGAACAAGGTGACGCCACCCCTTTAGGGGACGTTTTGGCACTTTGAAGAAGTTGTTGGGGTAGTAGATGCATGGCTGGGCCTCCAAATGCCACTTTTCACTCATCCAAGTTCCCTCTTGATGGTATTCAAGCCTCTTTCCTTCAAAACATGCCACATGTCATCAAAAAACACCTTCACCACCAAACCCTATGCCTCTAGGTGACATCAACCCTCCATTGGTGACGTTTTACCTGTCCTAGGAAAAATGTTTGGCATGTGAGGGCTAGGTCATGTCATCCATGATGTCTTCTAGGCCTCCAAAGGAAAGTCATCATGATCCGACATGTGGGCCCTGGACATCCAACCTATGGGATTCAAGCCCCATGGAAGCCCAAGATAAGCTTGTTCTTCCAAAACTATCTACCAGCTAGGTCCTGCAAAGACAAATAAACATGCCCTGCAAAGATCTCAAGTCAAAATATCATGGTGAGTAAATCAAATCAATAAATGAGCCACCTAATCATGTGCATCAAATATTACCCATTCAAACAAGTAAGTGATCAAAGACATTATGCAACTTGCCAAGCTTGGGTATGGGAGGGTTGAAGAGGTGTCCTATTGGGTAGATCTTTCCCTAGATCAAGGATTGTTTCCCAAGTGATCATTCACATAACCTCTTTCTTATTTATCTCACCCTTATAGGCTTAGGCATCCCCTTCTATGCTAAATAGTACCTCATGTGATCCAACTTTCCTAGGATTTTACAAGAAAGAAAGTGCATACTTATAGAGCCTTATTACCAAGGAATCCCACTAGAAACTTCTTCTATAACATAGCTTATGGAAACCAAGTTGTGTCACGAGGTTCTAGTGTCACATAATATCATTCTTCCCATGCTATATATATTAATTAGACAACATATGTCCTTACTATATAGATCTATCATCTCACATGTATCATACACATATAGTTTCCATGACATTTCATCATAAAAATTTCAATTAGAAATTTTAAATCTGTCTATGATACAAAAATCTAATTTCACAACTATGAGATCCTTCTCTTAATGTTTGGCCATTGCATGTTGTATCATCTAGTCTTCATTATGGATTTACACTCATTTACATATCTAGTACAATTGTATTTGTAATCTAAAATTTCAATCAACCAAACGATGAGTATCCATGTATATAATCGGTTCATTGCAACATTCACAACAACCCATGAAAAGATCTAAAAATTATAACATATTAATAATTCAATCACCTTCAGTTGTTAATAAAATTAAACATAATGAAAAATCATTCATTATATATGCATTACTAGCACAAATAAGCATCACATAATGTAATCAAGAATTTATGAAAAACATAAATGTGCCAATACTCATGGTTACACAATCACACTCTTCACTAGATTCATATTTTATAATTCATTGTTAGTTAATTTTATTTTGTATTGCGGGGTCCCTCCCTCCGCCTCCCACTTCTATTATAATATTAGGGTTTATTAAATTTATATTTATTTTTACTAATTCATACCACTCCTTTCACTACTCAATAATCCCTCAGGAGTACTAGAAGGTCTTTCCTTCACTGCTCAACAATCCCTCGAGAAACCTTTCCATGACATTCAATTATACAAATTCATTTTGTATACATACATTCATCCACTCAATGCATCAAGAATATATGCCAACATTCATAAATGAAATATCACCATTTGTATGATGTATAGTTTACTTATACACATCACTCGATGCATCCTCACATGGAGTAAAAAATACTATAAATCAAGATCACATGTTTTATCAAAATAAGTTGGAGGACTCAACCAGTGCCTCAAGACATAATCCAACCACCTCCCCATTACTTGTTCAACAATCTAGACGCCTTCCTCTTTATCCCAAACACAACACCAGAAATATACTCCTTTAGTGATGGAAAAAAAGTTAGAGTGCATGACATTAATTACAAGCAAGGAGACCATTGGATAATTGCATAGTGTTATAGCCTTTTCCAATTCCAAAACATCGTGGTATTACACATGATTGTTTCATATGACATTCAATTTCACATGGTATACAAATCCATAACATGAGATTAAATACTTATTTAGTCTGGTTATTATCTCTTAAGAAGCTTAATCGTGAAATATTATCATATGCGCACATTAAAAATATTCTATCAATATTTACTTACCCAAAGTTTCATTATTTTTCCATTCTCCTACCCAACTATTAATTCACATGTCATAACAGACATATCAATTAGTATATCAAATCATAATTGAAGGAATTCTTACCCAATTCCTTTTAGGTCACATGTTATATTGGCATGAACAATTCATACATATAGTAGTTGTCATCAACATGTTGGATGTTACTTGATCAACTAATGACACATTGGAAATCACATGGTCCCTTCATCAATTTATTGACAATCATCCTCCTTTTCCTTATTCCTTCTCATGAGGTTTATTTTCATAAGCAATTGCATGATCTTCATCTTCATTCATTCTTGGTCATACAACAAGTCATCAACCACATTTATTCATCATGTAATGTTCATTTCATATAACCACATACCACTATTAATTATTATGCAACATCATATATGCCCAAGCATATTTATATGCATTCTACCACATATTATTCTTTAATATGTCTACTAAAGAATACCTATTCTAGGTATTCCATTCTCTCACATTTATTATCATTCCCACGCCTTAAAACTATCTACACATAGAACCTTTCTCAATTTAGAGAAACACAAATAATTCAACAATATAAGAGTCAAGGAATTTATCCCTTCCAATTCCTTTGCATAGCATGGAATTCCATAACATCGCTCATCTAGTCCATGGCCTTTCTTCCAACCACATAATAAATCATTAGCTATGATATTCCCACCCAAGTAGAAATACTCAATTCATACTTATGAGTTGTACTTACTACTTTAAAATCATATAAATTTACTCTACAAACAAAATAGATGTTTATGGTGAGAAAAATTCCCTCATGTCTTGTTGGCTCACTTACGCGCATTCTTCCTAACATTGGGAGGTTCATGACCTAGGGTTCATCTAGAGTTTACCAACAAAACCCTAAGGCATCGACATATCAATCTTCAGTCAAGGACCAAAGAAAGTCTCACCCCAGATTCCATGAGAATCATAAAGGCCATCTAGTCTTGTTTCAGAGATGAAGGGATAAAGCATCTAGGGAAGCAATCGAGCCAACATTCATACATTCAAACATACTCCATTATCAAACTAACACCATAAACCATTAACACAATCATCCATTAAACTCTGAATAAACACATCAAGTGATAGAGAGACGTGCAACTTTATATTATCTTCATTAAAAATTAGAATGCATACATCAACAGATCCACATTGCAAAGGGAATCATGCTTTACGCTCTGATCCATTCTATAACTTATGCACTACAATATGTTTGTGTGCTCTCTGTTCAAACTCTACTCTTTACTAGACTGACACCATTACATACTCTAAATAGGGTTGCTCTAGACTCTTACAAAAATATTACAAACTCAGAACATGACTCATACAAAACTCGAACTACCTTCTCATCATACCTTAGACTGACTCTTATTTCTTTTGCTTCTCCTTTCCTTTTTTTCTCTTCTCTAGTTATCTATCCCTTTCTCCTTTGCTCCACTCGCTCTAGTGATCACCAGTTTTTCATGTTTCTACCATCCACATGTAGTCCATGTAACCTCCTTGGAGCATGATAGTCCTAACTAACTAGTCAACTCATCCATAATCTTCCCCACGATCTCTCGTGTTGTCTGGGTTCATTATTCAAGAATATTCCCGAAGATCTTATTTTGAATCAATGTGCATGTGGTATCTTTCGATCTTTAGAGCACAATATAAAACTTTGATAGGTGTCCATGCCTTATTCCATCTATCGCGCCACTACTGATTTGTACGTAAAATTGATGTGTGGGCACAAATTACCTGTGCGTGCATGCAACCTACCCAAAAATTTGGGTGCCAACATGCCCCTAATGCTATTACTTGACTCATCCTCGAGCCAATGACATTGTTCTCGATGGGAATTATGGGTGGAATCAATATTGTACCAAGGTGGACTGACAATAATGTCCATGTGCTGCTTGAGTAAGAGAAAATCATCAATTTTGTATGACCAAAGCATCAAACTAAGTTGTGGTTGCAATCAGGTTTGAGTAAGAGAAAATCATCTATCTAGGCTATATTTGTAGCCTAACATAGGTCTTGGAATGAGTCGAGCAGTCCCCACGGTAATAGATGGCTTTGGGCTTCATTTATCCAAGCTCTCAAACTCCTTATTTCCAAGATCTTTCTAGATGGGTGAGTGAGAGATATTTTTAGCTTGTCATCCATTACTTTGAGCTCAAACTAGAACAATCCCTACAACTAGAATTTATCCTAGTTACTCAGTGACCTACGAGAAGTCGACCCTGAGTGAAGAATCCATTGACTTAGACCTCCATCATCCTCGTATCTTGTTCAACTAGATGTATAGGGTGAAAGACATAGACCTCTTTGACTGATGGAGGGGGAAACCCTCATAATTGGGTTGTCATCCTTAGAAAAGYTKATCATCAATGGAAAAAAACTCATCAACTCCCAACTAAGAGAGTTGGCATAATGCCACAACTTCGAAGCACAATTCAATGAAATGTGTGGCAATCAATTGTATATTGTTGATGAATAAGAGGMTGYGGCTCCTACCCAACAATTGTATTAGAATCATCAACTRTTGCAAGAAATAAACTTTTTGGATCATGGGTTGCCTACATGGAATGAGAKCTGTAGGAAACYGAGCATCTGCTGGAAATGGTCATGAATCAGAGACATCGTTGGGGAACTAGAATAAAGGCTGTAACTAGAATTGATAACACTGATCAATCACCAAYTGATGGGGACTCTATTTGTGGAGATATGGAGGATCCCTCTAACAAAACTGATGTTGGTGAGGTGTATAAATAATGAGGGTGACAACCGAGAAAATGTGATGTCAAATTACGAGTGGCCGACCAATCCCTAATGTCAAAAGATAAATACTGAGTCATTATGGATTCCCATGAGGTGGTTAATAATGGTGATGATCCACTATACTAATTATGTGACTTTTGGAATTTTGCATCATAACTTATTGCATACCCAGACCCTGTGTAATTTGGCCGAATTAGATTACTTGACCCTTCAGTTTTGTGTAGCACCATGTAGGTTGTGTCATTCCTATGTGAACCCCCTATCATATCCAATACAATACTTTGTATGTTGCTAATAACTTCGCCTGTGAATGGAAATCTTGGGAATTGTTAGACTTGTCAAATTATCTTATCCACTTGTGTGACTGGAGCATGTCATGTGCTGCGGAAACATTTCAATTATGCCAACCATGTACCTACCTATCTACTTCTTACACTACATACACCTAGTCTATGCCAAATTTTTTTCTTTGATTGATGCCGCCAAATTGCATTTGACCCTTGCGGGCCATAGTACACCTTCAACTGGCTGCCATTGACAATTCCCTTGAGTGGCTAACCCTGCAATGTGGCCAACTTTTTTACCTCGACCTCATTGATGTAGACCAAGTGAAATGGGTCCAACCAGTGCATGCATAATGTTTTAGGGTGTTTGAAAATTTTCTATCGTATAACAACACTAGAGAACCCGGTTGCAAAATTTTATGGCGGATGTTGCATTCATTCCATGTTTTTTGTCTCTACTTCTCGATGAATTGGATGAATCCTTCCATAACATGATCCTCTACCAACTCCATGAGTTCATCTAATTGTTGTTGAAGTGACTATTCATCAGACATCTGGGTGGCTACGACAATGCAAAAAATCGGAACAATAAACTCTAGTGGCATTACAACCTCCTTTCTGTAGACTAATATGAAGGGGGTACGCTTCATCAACCTTTTACATGTTGTTCTATATGCCCATAATATTGTTGGAATATGTTGATCTCATTCATCACGCTGCATATTACAAACTTTGGTTAGGGCATGTTCTAAAATTGTATTGAATGCTTCAATCATACCATTAGCTTGTGGATGATAGGGGGTTCTCTTCTGGTGGTGGATCATTAAATCTTGAGAGAGTGTGAAAATAGTATCATTAAGAAAGTGTGTTCCTTGATCACTCATCAACACTTTCGAGCACTCAAACCTGGTAATCACATTTTCAAATATGAAGCGCACAACCATTTATATAATACAATCCTTGATAGACATCGCTTCTGACCATCATGTAAAATATTCTATGGCTATAATAATGTAGCACTCACCTGTTCAGAATGTCAGGGCACTAATTGGTCCCATGAAGTCGATGTCCCACTTGTCAAATGACTCCAATGTTGTAATGGTAAATAAAGGTAATTCATCTTTGTGGCAGGGATTTTTGATGCATTGGTAGACATCACACTGTTTACAATATTCCTTGGCATCTGCAAACACTATTGGCCACCATAAGCCTTTTCACATCACCTTAGGAATCATGGATTTTCCAGTGTTGTGACCTCCTGCAAATCTCTCATGATATTCAATAATATTAGGTCTCATTCATGGTTTAAGACACACCTGTGCAAAATACTAGCATCCCAAAGCTTGTATAATTTTCCAGAAATTAACTGATATTAATCACTATGGGTCACCAGTTGGTGATATTAGGCCTATGTATACTCAGTCGATGCCTGTCCTATGTTGAGAAATTCACCGATCTTGGAAATTTGATCAGGAACCACCTCTACTCAAAATAATTGTGCATTCGATAGGTCATTATATAAGCTACAACCTACTTCCCCGAACTCGATCCTTGACAGGTGGTATGGTCCTACATTATATTTCTCAGTTTGAAAACCACTTCAAATTAAAACCTTTGGAAGAGAAAAATCCATCGACATATTCTTAACCTAACACCAACTTGTTGACCAAATATTTGAGCATCGAATGACCAATAAAGAACTTGAAGGGGGTGCCGAGAAAATAGTGTCAAAAATTCTGCAAGGAATAGACCATAGCCAGGCCCTCCCACTCTATTGTTGCATAAATTTTCTCGGAATTAGAGAGATTGCGATTGGAAAAATAAATTGGATGATCAATATTCCCCTCACCGTTGTGCAAGGATTTCTCCTAGCGCAATGGAGGAGGCGTCAACATGAACACGAAAAATCTTGGACCAATATATAGATACCAAGATTAGTCCAATGACAAACTTTTACTTCACTGTATCCAATGCTTCCTGACATTCCTTTTTCTAGAGGTACTTCATATCTTTACACAATAGTTTCTCCAACGATGTAACGACATTCACATAGATTTGAATAAACTTCCCATAATACCCTGTGTGACCTAAGGTGGCATGTAGCTCCCTGAAAAAAGTGGGGGCCATCATATCCAATATTGTAACAATTTTGGCTTGATCCGCCAATAATCCTTCCTTGCATACCACATGTCTGAGGAACATCCCAAATGGTGTAAAAAAAGTGCACTTCTTCAAATTTAAGGAAATCTAGAGCCAGTGACATCGATCCAACATCAATCATAGGGCTTGCATATCTTCTTTTAACATGTTGAAAACCCTCTAGTAATCCAGGAACTTGTGAATAAATTCTTTGAATGTTGCGACCACAATCCTGTAAAATACCACATGTGCATTCTTCAACCCAAATGGCATCACTGTGCAAGAAAAGGAGTCCCATTCCATTGAAAATGTTTTCTTGGCTTGATCTTCTTCAACAATCCAAAATTGGTGATATCTTGAGAAGCCATCTGTGAAGGAATAGGTCTCACATCCAACTATATTCTCCAGAACCTCCTCGGTAAAGAGAGTAGGGAATGGATCATGTACATAAGTCACATTAAGGCTGCACAAGTCAACACAAAATCTTATGTCACCTATCCTCTTTGGCTGCACCATCATTGGACTAATCCATTTCGACTCTT
>SNQJ01S0018507.1:50590-63575 GCA_010110895.2 Picea sitchensis
AGATACCAAGATTAGTCCAATGACAAACTTTTACTTCACTGTATCCAATGCTTCCTGACATTCCTTTTTCTAGAGGTACTTCATATCTTTACACAATAGTTTCTCCAACGATGTAACGACATTCACATAGATTTGAATAAACTGCCCATAATACCCTGTGTGACCTAAGGTGGCATGTAGCTCCCTGAAAAAAGTGGGGGCCATCATATCCAATATTGTAACAATTTTGGCTTGATCCGCCAATAATGCTTCCTTGCATACCACATGTCTGAGGAACATCCCAAATGGTGTAAAAAAAGTGCACTTCTTCAAATTTAAGGAAATCTAGAGCCAGTGACATCGATCCAACATCRATCATAGGGCTTGCATATCTTCTTTTAACATGTTGAAMACCCTCTAGTAATCCAGGAACTTGTGAATAAATTCTTTGAATGTTGCGACCACAATCCTGTAAAATACCACATGTGCATTCTTCAACCCAAATGGCATCACTGTGCAAGAAAAGGAGTCCCATTCCATTGAAAATGTTTTCTTGGCTTGATCTTCTTCAACAATCCAAAATTGGTGATATCTTGAGAAGCCATCTGTGAAGGAATAGGTCTCACATCCAACTAYATTCTCCAGAACCTCCTCGGTAAAGAGAGTAGGGAATGGATCATGTACATAAGTCACATTAAGGCTGCACAAGTCAACACAAAATCTTATGTCACCTATCCTCTTTGGCTGCACCATCATTGGACTAATCCATTTCGACTCTTCTATAGAAATAATTATTCCGACATCCAACATTTGATCCAAATATTTACACACTTTCTCCTTATACTTGGGGTTTAGGTGGTAGGGCCTTCTTTTCACCGGTTTAGCATTTGGCTTTAGCTGGATTTTCATAGACCCAAGGGATCCAAAAATTCCCTTAATTTTCAATAAGCTCCATGGGAATGTATCCTCATATTCCTTTAGAAAATCAATCACCTATGTTACAGTCTCCTTTTCCCAATAATCCCYGATGATGACCATCTTTTGGGATTCTTCAGTGTCAATATTATATTTTTTTGTCTTAATCGACTGTGCATAATCTTGGGCGACCATATTTGATGCCTTCCCTTCCATCACGTTCTTGCCACCATTTTATTTGATCTGTATGCTACTTGGGTCATCCTCATCAATATCATTGCTTTCAATTTAACAATGGTGTACCACCTCTTTCATCTTTTCTATAGGCTTGTGATAGGCAAAAACAACCTTTGGCATGACATCCTTCGATTGTCAGTGGAAGATGAAATATCTTATTCATAGAAGGGCCTCTTTCTATGCTAGGGCTTCGGTCGTGAAATTGAATGTTATACATAATTGTGCACTTACACTTCCCCAATCCATTGTTTGCCTCATGGTCTCCTCCTGAATGTACCAACTTCCTGGGACCATGCCCATCACGTGGAGAAACATATGGACCCATTGTGTATGAGGTATGTTCTTGATTTTTTAGCGTTTCTCATAATAGAAAATATGCTCCTTAATACCCTTATATCTATTTTCTAGTTCAAAGTCAGATATGGGATGGAATTTGAACATTGAGAATTCTACCACCTGCACCCAGTCTTGTATGTCTGTGTGGTGTATTTATCACCATTGTGTAGGTGTCCCTCATACTACTGCATCCATGGAATGTACCCTTTGATATTCCATAACCTATTTCTCCATTTATGCTAAGAAGTTTATCCATTGGACTTGTTCCATCGAATCTCAATGCATCACATAATTCAGAACCAATCCAGTGCATTGATTTCATAATCCGTGCACANCCATGGAATGTACCCTTTGATATTCCATAACCTATTTCTCCATTTATGCTAAGAAGTTTATCCATTGGACTTGTTCCATCGAATCTCAATGCATCACATAATTCAGAACCAATCCAGTGCATTGATTTCATAATCCGTGCACATATCCTAGTAGAGACTCCATATAGCTTATTCTTCTATCTTTCCATAGCATCTTCTGAATCGATATCATATGAATTCACACTTCTCCATCTTATCTCCCCATATGTTGTGGGATTGATGTAATCCTCTCTACACCTTGTGATTTGATAGACGTTTTCCATAATGGAGCTCCACACATCCTCATTCATGGGATCATTGTGTCGATCTGCTTCATTCAAATCTAATGGAACGATCACATGCAAAGTGTCTATATCAAAAGACATCCACCTTTTCTTCAAATTCAACATGGAATTATTGTCAAATTCCCAATAAATACCAAGTACTGCATGGTAGGGATCTAAGTCATCCATGATATCAATCACCTCAAAATATGCCTTAGTATTTATTCAATGTTCACTTCAACTTGTTCCAGTCAACCTATATGATAGATTTTGCACTTATTAGCTAGCCTGATTTAAATGAGGGACCATAGCAAGTTCGCTCTACCCATCAACTCCCATGATTTACTTGGTGGGATGTTCACATCATGATCTTATAGCTTTCGAGTTCAACTGTCATCTTGAACTCTCTTCTTGTGCATTTTTGTGTGATGACCTGGCACACATCCCTTTCTAGTAGCAGGGAAGATATAGCTACAATGGTTCCTTATTCCCACATACATTTTTTTAACATGTGTGCCAACTTTCTTGCAGCATCAGGAGCACTTAACAACTTCAAACAACAACACAAGAAGTTACTTACTTGGACTTCTACTTGTCCTTCACAACTAGTGTTGCGCATTGTTTATTATCGCACCGTGCACTTCAACTCTTTGTGCACGTGATCCTCTATTTTCTTTTGTTTGTTCCATCGTACTTCTTCATGTCTACATAATTCTTCCAACGACCTTTGGATCATGCATTGTATCTCTTCGCGCACACGAGAATCCTCTAAAGTCTTTTGTGTGGCACATTGCAATTCTTCATGGGCTCGAGCTTCCTCTAACAATATTTGTGTGGTGTGTTGTACTTGGGATTCATTTGGTGACCTTTGCATAATGCAATGCAACTCTTCATGTGCTCTCTCCTCCTTTATATCCCTTTACGCATCACACAAAAAATTCTTTTGTTGCGCCAAACTTAGGAGGGGCTAACACCATTTTTGTAGATCTTCACTTTGTTCTCTGGCTCAATCTTTCTCCGTGATATAAGTCCAGTCCCATTTTGGCTCTACCTTGGATTAACACATGCACATCAACTTCCTCATCCTTCTTTTTTTTCCTACATGGCTATGTGGTTACCATGTTGTAATTTTCCTTCTTCTCTTCCCACTTCTTCAACAAGTCGGGACAATCCTTTGTGACATGCTCGGTACTATAGAAGTACCCATAGAGATCCCAAAGTTTCGTACAAAATCTTGAAATTTGGTCAATCTTGCCGCAATTGAAACAAGTGGGTGGTCTTATTCCACCTCCACCATATCCTCATACTCGACCTCATACATAACCACCTCTAGGACCTCCTTGGTATCCACCTCTGTATGTGCCTTTTTGGTCACCACCTTTCTGCTCTTCTTGAACCCAGAACGCATCATGGGTGTGGTATTGCATCAACTGAAGCGACCGAAAGTTGTTCACATTGTGCCCCATGGATTTTCATAACTTACAAAACAAAGTATGGTGATTCTTTTGGTATTTCTCCAATGTTAGGCAGCAGAGAAGGATATGTCCCCACTTTCTACAAATCTCACACTATTCGGTCTAAGGCCTAGTTGGAAATGGATTTGGCACACCCTTCAACAAATAATTTCCCAACTTGGGACATTCACCCCTTTAGTTTATTTCTAACCTAAACGTTGTACACCACACATAATTGCACACCACCTTTGTCTTTTCCATATCTTGCAACTACATTGTCATATTTGCAAGTTGGGAATGCACCTGCGCCAATTTTGTTGATGTCTCTGCACCTCGTAGCGTGACTTCCAAGCGCATTGTAATCTCCACTACCTCTGCCTGAGTAGTCACCTTATGTTGGGTGAATAGAAATTAGATATGGGGGAGTAGTCCTGAAATGAACCATTCCCTATGCTAGACATCTTGGATATAAAATGTCAACCTATCTAATAGTATTTTGAACCACTGGTCATAATCCCATACAATATCTCCATTTTTTTTCTTGATTTATTTGATTTTAGTAATGCACTATGATTCTAACTTATGTTTTTGAAAGTCCCTAATGAGATCTCTCTTAATTTGTATCAGGTACCTCATTTGTCCCACTGGCGTAGTCATCTTGTACTTCATGTACCATGGCATAGCTCTGTCTCTGAAAGTGGTCTCCAACTACTCAATCTTCGATGCTTCATCTTTGATCCTCTTCACATACCATATCACCTCAGACATGAACCAATGTTTCTCTGTATCGTCCTTACCTATTCCATGGAACACGAGTAGCCTCAGTGTTGTATCTTGATTCTTCATTCTCATTCTAGGACAATGTCCTCCCAACTGACTACCATTTGTTGGTGATCTATTTACCAATACTCTTCCCTACGAAGTATTGTTGACTTTGTCTTCTTCTTCACTCGTATCCTCTCTTCTTTCTTCCTCTACTCCTATCGCCACATTCTATGTTGTTCTTTCTTTTTTATTACAAATGTGTAAGGGAGGTGGTTCAAGGAGGGGGTGCCTCCATCTTCTATCATCATTTCTTGTGAGGGATCCCAAATATTTTCCTATCTACAACCACACACTATAGATAAAGCCTCTTCCCCTTCTTGCAGGGTTTCTTCAACACCCTCACCTACTTCAGTGCCTCTGCTTTGCACCTCATATTCCTCTAAGGTTGTGGAATCTCTCAAAAACCAAGGAGATTGGACTTCATCATATCTGACCCTACTAACACTACTTATGGTATCTTCACTAGATGCCCTACTCCTAACGTTGTGCCTCTTCGATGACCTATCTTCGTATGTGCTCCTCTTTGGAACAACATTCTCTCCCACACTTCCTCCTAGTGCAATTTCCTTCCTCTTCATTCTAGGTATGATCCTCATCTCTCATTCCTTTATACCTTCTTTCTTCTCCTCTGTTTTACTTTCCTCCTTAGCTCAACTCTTCTTACGTATCTTTTGGCTCTTTCTCTCCTCTACTCTTCTGGGTCCATTCTTTCCTCACCTTATCTAAATATCTTCTGGATCCTCTCAGTAGATCCATATCCTCTCTCTATTTCTCCCATTCTTTTCATCCCCCCCCCCTTACACTAGGGGGTTTACTCAACACCCATCCTATCTGGCTCCATGTGTGTTATGACTCAAGGGGGAATATATAGGGTTAAATGTATATGAGATGAACCAAAAGGGGGGCATATATGGGTATAAATGTACATATAATATGTAAATATATATGTAATAGGGTTGGACTACTAGTAAAGGGGCCTCATGTGTAGTGTGTGGATAGGTATATATAGATATCATGTATTCATTATTGAGGACATGTGAATTGTGATGTATGAATGTATTTGGTTATGTGGAGGAGGCTCTCCTATTCTTTAAGGAGTTATTTTGTAACTTATTTATCTTGGAGTTTCGTTTCATGCTCGCATTCTGTACATGGTGTGTACTTCTATTTTTTTATGATATTTTAAGCATTTGGAACTTATCATTTGGTTTCAGAGCATCAATCCTAGGGTTTTTCTTCCTCAAGCAAGTCATCTTGGCATTTTCTCTATATATATATTTTTTTTCTGGGACACTTCAGATAGTAAAACTTGGAGGTTATTTATAAGACATAAAGAGGTACCTATGGTACGAATTTCAGGTTCTGGGAAGTTATACTTTCGAAGATATACCTTGTGGAAGATAGGGTTTTTTACTAGTCCTATAACTAGTCTCAAATAGGTGTTTCATGTAAAACAATCATATGTTCTTCAGAGAGGATCCAAATTCCATAAGACTAGTTGCATTGGAAAGAGGATAGTTCGTAGTAGTTTGCGTACAAATTTCAAAATAACTTATCCAATATTGGACGTGTGGCATTTTGTACAAGTTCGCTCTCCAGAATAGTCCAAAACTCATCAAGGTTTGGGAAAGTTATCATAACTTTCACTTGGAACTTCAAATTCTGGTCATACCTGTGGCATTGCAGCTTCAAAAAGAGAAAGAAGCCAAGATTCAAGAAGTTCACCAAAAGATACTTGAAGAATTTGAAATTCATCTAGTGGATGTACATGCCAAATATGATGGTATTATCTCCAAGGCTAGAGTAATCAAATAAATACCAATCAAAGATGATATAGGATGCCATTGTCTCTGAAAAGAAGATAGATGAAATGCATGTGCAAAGTGAAGGAAAATCGTTAAATGTGAAACCATATCGACACCCTCATTACCAGGAAGGATTTCAAGGAAGACAATAAGGTCAATATCAACATTATCAAGGAATAATATGGAATAATTATCAATATTCATGGAACAAGGCATCGCAAAACCATTATTCAACAAGATATTATCATAGACCAACATCTACTACAAATTGGAGAAGCTTCAACAACAATACATGGAATCGAGGAAAATAAAATTATGCAACAACTAGCCACCAAGGATTATGACCGGAAATAATTGATTTTGGATGGATGGATCATCATCAATGGAAAGAAGACAATAGGAACATAATAAAATCATATTACTAGGTTTCATCACATGTGAAGCCTTTAATTGCAAAGCTTTAAGGATGAAGATTTTTGGAGGGTACTATGTTATAACCCAAGGGGGGAATACACAAGGTTAAATGTGTATGGTATGACCCTAAGGGGGGGAATATATGGGGATAAATGTACATATAATGTGTAAATATATATGTAATAGGGTCAGCCCAATAGTAAAGGGGCCTCATGTGTAGTGTGTGAATACATATATATAGATAACATGTATTCATTATTGAGGACATATGAATTGTGATGTATGAATGTATTTTCTTATGTGGAGGAGGTTCTCTTATTCTTTAAGGAGTTACTGTGTAACTTATCTATCTTGGAGTTGTGCTCCATTTTCACACTCTATACATGGTGTGTACTTTTGTTCTGTTATGATATTTTAATCATTTGGAACTTAACATTGCACATTGATCCTTTCTCAATGAGCAACATCTTGATTCATAGCGAGATTTATTCTAGTAGTCTCTTCCAAGGACCTTCAACAAAATTTCTTTTAGCCTCACTGTATTCTATGGAGAACTCAATAATGTATCCTTCCTTCACTTAGGAAAACTAGAAACCGATTTCTCGATCCCACTTATTATTCAATTCCTTCAGCCTATCAACTGTAGTTTGGTCCCAAAGTAATGGTTCTTGGGGTATTAAAGTAGTGTTATGGGTGGTTTTCTTCTTCAACCATTCATATAACAAACATGGAAACTCAACAAAGAAAATATCATGCAAAGCAATGAAGATTTACCTCTCAATATGTTACCCCCCTAGGCAAGGGGTAACTAAGGAGATGATGTCTCGAGGCCCGCAGGTTGAAGACATGGAGTGCCGAGAGCCAGATGAGCAGGTAGATCCCCTCTTTTTTGTCACACATCACCATTGATTGACAACAACAACAACGTACGCCACACTATCTTGGCCCACAGAGGACGACATGTCTTTCTTCATGAGGTAACAAGTCCAGTCATGTGGTAAGTGTCATTTTAATATTTGAAGCATTTGAACATGTTGCAAATAGTCCTTTCTTGATTATGAAAATGTTTTCTTGGAAATTGTACGTTTTGCCTCATTTCACCTTGGTGGTTGACATGGTTTCCTAGTAAGTGGGTCACCCCTGAGAAAAGGGTTGCTACTAGGGGGTCTCCTTGAAGGGTCATCGTACCATTCCTGCACATACTTTCCATTTTCCACACTTCTTCCCTTTCGTTTCCTTATCTTTTGAGTTTTCAGACCTATTGACATAAGAAGGGTTTGTACCTCATTTCATGGGAAGGAGAGGATAAAGTCCCATATGTGTTGTAGCTAGCAAAAGATAAAATTCATAAATTATAATTTAGATGCTCTCCCTAAGGTCGTGCGAGAAATGAAATGCTTCTCATAAAAGAATTGAAGGACTTGTAAAATAAAACACATAATTAATAAATGTCTCTCTTGTTGGGGGAATGCATCTAGGGTGTCTTTCACTTTCCTTGCACATGGCACTCAATGTGTTCCTAACTCCAAGTGGCATTGCGATGCTCCCTACTTTCCATTGCAAGTAGCACTTAATATTTTGGACCATAATAATTTAATGACAATAAAGGGACTGAAAAAATGTTGCATTACAAACGAGGATGTAGCACACCCTCCACAAAGGCACCCATAAATGAGACATTATGAGCCCTTGTATGTCAAGAAACTCCATGCCCAAAAGTCACACCCCCATCCACTTCATACTCTTTTACATTACGTAGAGAGGGTCTTCTTGGGAAACATTCCTTGACTTGGGGATTGATCTACACAATAGGGCACCATGACAACCCTCCCATACTTAAATTTGACAAATTTAATAAGGTCTTTGAGCATTTGTTTAGTTTGAAAAGGGGGGATTTAATTTTCATGTTTGGGTGGTTCTTTTATTAAATGTGGCTTACTTGGCATGATACATGTGACTTGTGGAACCTTGGAGGGTGTACTTGTTTTTCTTTGCAAGACCTTGCTTAGTGAAAGCTAKCCATGGAGAAGTTATGCCATTTTGATCTTCAGGAGGGGTTGAGAACCCCTAGGATGGACACCATACCCCATAGGTTGGGAAGAGGACCCCGAAGCCATTGTACACATGAGATGGTGGACATTTCCTCTGAAGGGACTTTCACAACTCTAGGTGATGACATCATATCCCCTTGCACTTGGATGTTGGCCTTTGGAGGTCCATGACGTCACCTTCTAAGCCTTAACATCATGTGGAGGCTAGGATTTTGGTGGGCTTGATGGTTCTAGAAGAGAGGTGATGTGGTTTGAAGGAAGAATATGCATGGAATAACACTCTAGCACATGAGAGAGTGACACATGGCCTTTGAAGGCCCACCAAATTGCATCTAGAGGCTCAACGTCTCACTTTTTGGGCCTAGCATCACTCTTTCAGGGCATTAAATCACCCTTCTAAGGGATTTACTTTATGTAAATTTTATTTTGTAAATTGTAAAGAGAAATAAAGGGGGTCGGCCCTCTTTTAATCTGTGGTTGACATTTTATGTGGAAAAAATTGGTTTAGATGACCTCATATAAATAGAGGCCATCTTACTTTCATTTTAGACATAACTCACTTGAGAATTACATAACTCTTGGATGAAAGTTTCACCCGACTTGAGAAATTCGCTCTCTCTTGTCTCTTGTGAAAAATGGATGCTTTACTTGTCTATTGTTGGAGGAAGGGATAGCAACTTCTATTGGATACTTGTTCTTGGCAATTTGGTGGAATATCTTTGATAAGTAAGGGTTTCGCATGCTATCTCTTGGATTAGGTAAGGAATTTCTGCAATTTTGTGTGTTTCTTCTTGATTTCAAGGTTATTTTGGCAAACCCTTGAAGGAGTATAAGGGCATACACCATCCATCAAGGAATTTCTCTTTTATTGTTATTGAAAAGGTTTAAAGGATTGCTACAAGGAGTAAAAGGGTTTACACCATTATAGAAAGACCCTGCTAAGGTTTATATTCTCCAGGGAGTAAAAGGGCTTACACCCCTAGATGAGTGTTAAACCCTAGGTCATAAACAAGAGAGTCCATTACCCAATAGATAAAGACACTAATCCTTGCATTGGAGATTGAATATTGTTTCATTGGTAAACATGATTTCAAGGATATTGAATTGTTCAAGTTTGAAATTAAAATGTACATGCTTTAAGCTATATTGTGGCATAAGGGCGTCTTGATTTTCCAAGTAATTAAGCTGTTGTAAAAATCATTAAGCTACAACCATTAGGGTTGCAACAAACTCACTCTTTTATCACTCTTTACTCAATTTTCTACTGCTGAAATTTACTTGCAAGATGTCATAATTGATTTACTGTCTAAGAGCTATTGTTTGGGTGGATTGCTTGTTGATTTTAGTGGCTAGAACTTGCTTCTGTAGAAAAGGTTTTCTACATCCATAAGGATGTTATAAAATTCTACTGATAACACTTAATAAAAACCTTCTCTTGCTATCAAAGTCTTGGTTTAAACATTGGAAGGTTGTCTACTAATTGCTAGCTTAATTTTCCAACATCATACACTTGATTTTGATGGTTTAATTTTCAACTGTCATACTCTCTTTACTAGTGATATATATTTCCATACTGCTGCAGCTTTGGGACAACAAGGTTTCTTGCTGATTCCCTATTGGTTTTGAGGCTTGTATCAACATATATTGTCTTGTTTAGGTAGGTTTAACATTGTTTTGCAGGTACACAACCTTGAAAACCATTTACTAGCTCCTAAGACTCTTTCCCCAAGCCTCATTCTCATCCTTGACTTTGACCTATAGGGACACTCTTCTAAATCCTTGCTTATCCCATCGTAATCCCCCTAGGTTCACTCGGAAATCCTCCCCTGTGTTGGACTTATCCTTCACTAAACTGAGGGGGACATCTATTGAGGTGATAATGATAGGTATTCCCAATTGTGTCACACACTTGGTGTTTAGGTTAGTCTTTTCCCAAACTACAAACTATGTGATAACATTTTTTGGCGCCATTGTTGGGGAGGATTTTGAATCCTTTCCGATCCCATAATGACACTTGGAAAGTCTATCCCAAAGCCTTTATCTCTAGCTTTCCTGGCGACTCCACAAAGGCAAGTTACCCTCACAACTTTGATGAACTTAGTATAAGTTTATCTGTTGAGTCCATTGAGAGAAGATACCCTCTTCAATTTTGACAAGCCTTGAGATGTTCTGGAAATTCCATTGAAGTGTCATTCCAGGTAATGGAACCATGGCACCTTGGCATATGCATGAAGTATATGCTTCCCTTGACATCCAGGGTATTCCTGGGTATCCAAATCGTTACCCTCTAGAGTGGAACATGAATTGTCCAAATTTTAATGGTGATCCATCCGTAACAGTCACCCATGTTGTGAATTATATGAAATATGCTTCAACATTGAATGTATTCCATGATGATATACTAATGCAATTGTTTGTACAATATCTAGAGTTAAGACAAAATAAGTTCCTTACGCATTCATGCAATACGAGGAGCATACCTTCCTCCACAAATATTGTTGAAAACTTTTTCAGGTGTTGGGGTCCAACCACTCATAATTTGAAAGATACTTTCCAAGAGCTCAAGGAAACTATTTACAGAGAAGGTTTTCCATTGGATGATGAGATGATAGTTAAATAATGTAAAACTGAAAAAAGGAACATCATCCACCCTCTACAAAAGAAGTGCTTGAGGAACATGTCCATGAAGAAAGATGCCAAGAAGAAGAAGATTATGGTGAAGTACAACATGTTGAGAACCTAGATGAGACATCAATATCCATTCTACCGCTTGATGAAGATGAATTTGTCCAACCTCTCTTTCCTCTTACACATGAAGATGAAGAAGTGATTACTCCCAATGATATAGATGTTTCGTGGAGAACCCCTCCTACATGATTGATCACCACATTGATGATTTCACATGTATTGGGAGGCATAGATGGGATTTGATTTGTTTCACTTTTGATGGATATCCCATTTATGAAATGGAAGGTAGTTTTCAAATGAAAAATGATGATGTGTTACTCTCAAATGATCCAGTTATTCAGCCACTTGATGATGTTACAATTGTAGATAGTTTTCATCCACTCAGGGATGGCTTGTTATAGGGCACTCATGATGATTTTCAGTCATGCTTTAGGAGTTGTGATGCATATCCTTTTGAACATTCAAATTTTTTATATGATGAAGATATTCCACCATCCTTGCATTCAAATTTTGATGGACATGAGACCCTGGTCATCCCAGAACAATCAGAGACTCACACTACCGAGAAAAAGCATTTTCATCCTAAGTTTTTTTACAGGGATTTGCAGATGAGGAGGAAATTATTTTTCAATAAAGGGAAGATTTATTTATTCGGACATGAGGCTTCCCGTTACCTCTTATCTTCTTCTTTTGGAAGCCATGCAATTTTATTTTGATCTCTCATTTTCTCTTAGCCTTAAGGAAGAAATGATCATATGAGTGAGGAAAAAGATGAGCCTCCATCTATACATGGTAGCCATATTAAGAGATGGGTGGATCAATCTTATGGCCATTCTTTCGAGGCGTATTGTCTCCCTCCCACTTCCCTCCATGAGTTGCTTTCTATGATTTATTATATGCTTATTCATATTCATGATTATTATGTTCTTAGCTTTTCCTTGATATTTTTTTATAATTAAGCATAAGGGGAAGCACTTGGGTGAGATACTGAGAAATTGGTTGCACTGGTTGTGTGATTTCAACTAACATATGACAAGACCTGATCTCCACGGGCCTCGGTCCCAAGGTAAGTAGGTAGTGTTATCACTCCAAGAAACTCCTTAGGGTTGTAGGCTAAGGATGCCTGGTAACTTAGAAATAATGGTTTTTATGTGTTTGGGACAATGGGGTCTCTAATGATTTATGTAAGAAACAACTCATCACACATCTAAAGATACAGTGCTTTCAGGAAACAATAATCAGATCAAATAATTGAAAGAGATGATGGAGAACACTATTCTTGATTGCCAATACAAGTGACTGTAGGGATTAAAACAAGACAGAGAGAAATCCTTTAATTTCAAGTCTATGAGTTCAATAAAGAGATAACCGTCTTTATGAACTAAAATAAACTGAAAACAAAGTACAGAAAATGAAAGATGGACAATTCTGATATTGAAAATGAAAGGAAACTAAACTTTATTTCTGCAAAAAGAGTCTATACAGTGGCACAAAATATCTCCCAGTTTGAACCCTTATCTCATATAAAAAATAGGCATTTATAGCCTCTTACAATTAGTTTTACAGATCCTAAAAACATGGATATGTGTTTAAAAATAGCAATTCAAATGTATCTAAACATCTTGATAATAAAGGTTTAACAAC
>SNQJ01S0018507.1:73983-86847 GCA_010110895.2 Picea sitchensis
AATACGAGTTACAATATTCCATTGCATATCTCTTAGCTTCATTCCTTATCATGATTTTGCCAAACCACTTTCATGCAATTTGTTCAAAACATAAGGTCCTAATGAATGGGAATTTGATCATACAAAGGCAATATTTCTAGTGAAAAATTAGAACTAACTCACTTTCCTTCAATTCTTTTGATTTGAAGTGTTTTTTATTAGTCATTTGTCTCTTAGATTCATTCCTTATCATAATTTTTCCAAACCACTCATGCAATTTTTTCAAAACATAAGGTCCTAATGAATGGGAATTTGATCATACAAAGGTGTTCTTTCTAGTGAAAAATTAGAAGTAATTCTCTTTCCTTCAATTCTTTCAATTTGAAGTGTTTTTTATGAGTCACTTTTTACATGCTTGTTTTGAACTTGTTGTTGTCAATTCACAGTAGGGTACATCTCATCTAAATTCTCTAACTAAACCAAGCAGGGTCCAATAGAGCCCTTGTTGCCCCATGTATTGATGGGTGTGATGCATAAAGATACCTCCATGGGGAAAACTACTACATGATCATACAAAAACTAAAAGGTATATTACTTGTAGCATTTTTATACACAATGCAAAATGATGCAAGAACATCAATGATGAGACAAAGTGACCCCAAGGAGGATGGAGATGAAGTAAGATATCCAAGGTGGAATGAAGAAATATGAAGACATTACTAGCGATCATGAGATCAAAATGGCAAAGAAAGAGGCAAGAATGAAGTTAATTATCTCAACTTTGATANGAGACAAAGTGACCCCAAGGAGGATGGAGATGAAGTAAGATATCCAAGGTGGAATGAAGAAATATGAAGACATTACTAGCGATCATGAGATCAAAATGGCAAAGAAAGAGGCAAGAATGAAGTTAATTATCTCAACTTTGATAACTATGAATATAAGAAACCTGAAACCTTAAATGATGAATCAAACAAGCATGATTGTAAAAGGAAAAGATTAAAGACAATGAAGGGAGAATAATTCTTCTAGAAATGAGTTGAAGAATATAGAGGGTAAAGTGTAGGAATTTAGGGCCTTTGTGTGATTGTCATGGATTCTATCCTAGCAGAGAGAGAGAGAGAGAGAGAGAGAGAGAGAGAGAGAGAGAGAGAGCATAAGGTTTTGTAACAATTGATTGGTGCCATGTTTGTGAGTGGGCCTTTGTGTGATTTTCATGGCCTTTGGCCTAGCAAAGAGCATGCACGTGCACGAGAGATAGAGAGAGAGAAAATAAGTTTATGTAATAATCAATTGGTGCCATGTTTGTGAGTGTGATGGTGTGTAATAAGCAAGATCCTAGTCTAATGAAATGAAGAAAACCTACACTATGCTTTACTATTGATTTATGATTGTTCCATGAGATTAGATTTGCTTCCATATTTTAGTTGTGAACCCTAATCTATGGTATCAAAGTTGGCTTGAGAACCTGTGTATGGATGGAAACTCCAACAAAGGGTGAGATTGTTGGGTAGAGTTGTTGAGAAGAAGGAAGAGAGACAACTCTAGCAAATGTAACTATTGGGTAGAGTTGTCAAGGAGGAGGTTGTGACTCTAGTAGTATGATTGGGTAGATGCTATAGAAGATCTATAGAAGAGAGTGTTCAACCATGAAGAAGACAAAGTCCAAGGAATAAAATGTTATCCAAACAAAGAAGAAGGAAATAAAAGAAGAAGTGGATCGTGAGATCTAATCCTATGTATGAAGAAGACAATTCCAATGAGTTATAAGACATTGAGTAGATGATATGAAGATAATTCCAACAAATGTGAAGTATGCTGGATATACATTGTAGTGACATGTGAGAAGAATGATGGGTAAATTTGTGTAAATCAACTACAACAAGAGATAAATACTAGGTAGAGGTGTGTCAGAACAACTCCAACAAGAGATATATTGTTGGGTAGAGTTACATGTGAAGAAGCTCCAACAAGAGGTGGCTACATAGATTATCAAGATGATTAGAGTAATTGAGAGACACATTTGTAGTATTAAGAAGATAAAAGAGGACAAAAAGGAGAGAAAGTGGAAGAAATTACAACAAACAAATAACCATAACAAAAGTTGAAGATGGTGTGTGGCTATCACAAGAGGATGTGATTTTCGAGTAACTTGGGGAGTTTGACGTAGGAGCATCAATGATGAAATAGATTGACCAAAAAATAGTACAAAGACCAAGAAAGATATATGTTGAAGAAAACATGAAGATGTTATTGGCAATCACAAGGAGACATGTGGTGAAGCAAATGTGACGATGAAGTTGATGCAGTCTACTTTGATAACTATGTATTTAAGAAACCTAGAAACCCTAAATGATGAAACAAACAAATGTGCCTATAAAAGGAGAAGATTAGAGGTAGCAAAGGGAGAAGAATCCTCAATGGGTCAAAGAACATGGATGACAACATTTAGGTCTTTAGGGCCTTTGTGTTGTTGTTGTGGCTTATGGCCTAGCAGAGAGAGAGAGAGAGAGAGAGAGAGAGAGAGAGAGAGAATTAATTTTGATTGAGTGAGGGAGCATAAAGTTTTGTCATGACCAAGTGCCACATTGTATGTGGTGTGTAATGGCCAAGAGCCGTGTTTGATGAATGGAAATCATTGTTCACCATCAACATGCGTATGCTTCAATACAAAGAGAGTAAAATTTGATGTTGATAGTGGTTTTTATGCCTTGAGAGAGTTTCCCACTATAATTTCTTGTGTTCATTAATGTGATGTTGTTTGGTGAGTGTAATAGCTATGTTATGCATTCTGGCCTTCTTTTTTGAAATGAAGAAGACACGTGCTATGTTTTATTATTAATTTGCAATGCTTTCATGATATTGGATTTGCTTCCATATTTTATAATTGTGCACCTTGAGATTATGTAGTTTGAGTTTACATTACAAAATCTAATATTAATACAATGATGTGTTGATCCTAATTCTCTTAATCCAATCCACATGCCTTCTTCAATGTTTTTAAAATAATCTTTAACACTAATTCTTCCATGTTGTTTGCGCATGGATAATAAGTAGAGTCGTGATGATGTGTGATTGTGAACTATGTTGTAAGATGGCATATAACCATGTTGATGGAGTGAAAACCAATATTATTGCTAACCAATGCCATGGGGTTTATCCAAACTTGGTGATTACATTTTTTGTACAAAAATCAAGCAATTGTTTAAGCATCATTCTTGATTATGACAATAGCCTTAGGCCATTTGGTAAAGGTGCCTAGGCTGAATTGCTTTTGAACGATCATAACAGTGAAGGGTCCTAAGTGATTAGTTGCCTATCTTTAAAAGGAGTGGACAAAAGACTTAGATGCAAAGGTAAAATGTCATGTTGTGTGGTTTTCCATGCATTGAGCCTTATCTTCTAAATTTTTACTTTCCAATCCATATTTTTGCCATATAATAGTGTCATTGACAAATAAGAGAAACCCTTAGATTTTGCACTTTTTCAAATGCCATTTGTTATATTAGCTTCAACCAACCAAATCAATACATAAGTAAAAAAACATAAACAAGGATAGATGAGAAAAGGAGGAGTGGAGTACCAAGAGTAGCTAAGTGCTCTACATCCTAGTATGGGAGAGATGCTGTGAGGTCAATCAATGTTAAGTTAGATAACGTTATATTTTATTATATTATATATATATATATATATATATATATATATAAAAGAAAGTAACAATAATAAAAATGAAGTATGCTCAATTAAAAAAAACTAAATAACTATATACTTACATATATACACGATGACACCTAAAACAATAAACTAGTTTAGATCTCAAATAAGTTGAGAGATTAAATTTCTTAAAATGTAAATTTTTTTTATTATCATTTAATATGAAAAAATTAATACTTGATATAAAATGTAATGTTAAAAAAATTTACACCTTATTTTTTTTTTATCCTTCTTATTACTTGATAGATGGATTTAGAGTGGTTTTGATAAATCCCAGTAGTTTTTGATAGATCCCAATTTTTTATCCTTCTTATTACTTGATAGATGGATTTAGAGTGGTTTTGATAAATCCCAGTAGTTTTTGATAGATCCCAATTTAAATTGGATGTACAAGAATAAATGTAAAAGCATGAACGGATTGATTATTATGTAAAACATAACAGCAAAATATGAAATTGTGAAGTCAAACATTTTCTGACCTCGTATCTATTTGTACATCAGTTGAGAAACTCGACAAATATCACAGCATCAGAAAGGTCGGTTATCCTGGCTAGAGTTAACAGGTTTACAAGTTCAACGGACTGGACAAAATATGAGCATGAGAGGCCATATCCAACACCGAGACAGGTAAGCCCAATTTGGCAATCTCTTTTCTATGGTTTTAAACATTCGATTCCAATTCCATGGCATAATGCTGTTAAGTTTTGGGAATCGTCGTAATCATATGGGCACTGCACTCAGCACGACAACTAATATATACACACCGGAAAAACTTGAGGGCTTTCAAAACCAGCCTAACACCCTTTATGTCAGCGATATACAGTCTGAGACATTACATAAGCCCGCAGACTTCAATCCTTATGCATGCTTTTTATTAGGTTTTGTTAAATTGAGGACATTGGAAGAAGCCAAACCCCTCCATACCTATATCACTAAAACTGGGCTAAACCCTCATATCTCCTTCTGGAACACTTTATTAAACGTATATGCCAAAAGCAGAGAACTGATGGATGCACGCGAAGTGTTTGATAGAATGCCTGAGCGAAACTCGGTCTCCTGGAACGCCTTGATTGCGGGTTATGTTCAACATGGTCACTGTCAAAATGCCTTGAGACTTTTTCCCCAAATGCAAGGGGTAGGAGTGAAGCCCAATGAGTTTACTTTCGCCAGTGTTCTCCGAGCTTGTGCTACCCTTTCGGCTCTGGAAGAGGGAAAGCAAATCCATGCTATTATAAAAAAAACTGGATTCGAGTCGGATGCATTTGGTGGGAGTGCTCTTGTGGACATGTATGCCAAATGCCGGAAGCAAGAGGATGCACATAAGTTGTTTGACAAACTGCCCGAACGGAGTGTTGTCTCATGGAATGCACTGATTGCTGGATATGCCCAGAGTGGGCATGGTGAGGAAGCTTTGAAACTTTTTTGCAGTATGCAGCAGGAAGGGGAGAAACCAACCCAATTCACATTTTCGAGCATTTTGATGGCATGTGCTGTAATAGCAGCTTTGGAAGAGGGCAAGCAGGTCCATACAGCGGTTATAAAAACTGGAGATCAAGCAAATGTGTTTGTGGGGAGCGCCCTTATTGACATGTATGCAAAATGCTCAAACATTGAGGATGCACGTGCCGTGTTCGACAGAATGCCTGATCGGAATGTAGTCTCATGGACCTCAATGATTGCTGGATATGCTCAACACCAGTGCATTGAGGAGGTTCTGCAACTTCTTAAACAAATGCAATTGGTATGCACAAGCATCAACCAATTCACACTTAATAGTGTCCTCAGCGCATTTTCCATCCCAGAAGCTCTGGAGCAAGGCAATCAGGTCCATGCACTTGTAGTCAAAACTGGATTTGAGTCGTATGCTTGTGTAGGGGTTGCCCTTGTCACAATGTATGCCAAATGTGGCAGCATCGACAGTTTCAGCAAAGTGTACGAAAAGATGCCAGAGCAGGATGTTGTCTCATGGAATGCGATGATTTCAGGATATGCCCAGCATGGTCATAGTGAGGAAGCTCTTCAACATTTTGCTCAAATGCATCGTGCAGTCATGATGCCAGACCTTTTCACCTGTGCCAGTATTCTCAGGGTATGTGCGACACTAGCCATTTTAGAACAGGGCAAGCAAGTCCATGCTCATATTATCAAAACAGCAAATGATTTGGATGTCTCTGTACAGAATGCCATCATTACTATGTATGCTAAATCTGGTAGCATAGAGGATGCAAGAGAAGTGTTTGCCAAAATGCCTGAACGCAACATCATCTCATGGAATGCAATAATTTCAGGATGTGCCCAGCATGGGAACGGCAAGGAGGCAATTCAACTCTTTGAGAAAATGAAAGCAACAGGCATGCAGCCAGATCACATCACATTTGTTGGTGTTCTCTCTGCATGCAGTCATGTTGGCCTTTTAGAAGAAGGAAGTAGGTACTTTGATTCAATAAGTAGAGATTATGACATCATGCCAAGAATGGAGCACTATTCCTGCATAGTTGACCTTCTTAGCCGTGCTGGGCTTCTTGATCAGGCAGAGGCCTTCATTCATACAATGCCACTAAAACCCAGTGGTTTGGTCTGGAGGACATTGCTCAGTGCCTGCAGAGTCCATGACAATATGGAAATAGGAAGACGCGCAGCAGAATGCCTTCTTGAGTTGGAACCACTGGATGCTACAAGTTATGTGTTGTTGTCAAGCATTTTTGCTGCAGGTGGGAGATGGAATGATGCAGCAAAGATGAGAAAAATAATGAATGAGAGAGGAGTGAAAAAGGAACCAGGCTGCAGTTGGATCGAGGTGAACAAGAGGGTGCATGCATTTATCACTGAAGACAGATCACAAGAACTGGCAGAAGATACCTATGAAAATCTGCAGAAGGTATCCATCATGATCAAGGATGAAGGACATCTACCTGGCACAAGATTCATACTGCACGATATAGAGCAGGAGCAGAAGGAACCCAATCACTTCCAGCAGAGCAAGAAGTTGGCCATTAATATTTAGGAAAATGTGCAGTATATCGCCTTGCTGAATTGGAAGTTTGGAACCAGTAAATGTTGGAGGTTATATGTTGGTTTCGTTAAATATCTTCACGCAGGTGGTAAATGGGCTGATGCAGCAATAGTGAGAAATTTGGTGAATGAAAGTGAAGGAAAACAACTTGGAGACAGAACAGTTATATTGAGGTGAATAACAGGGTACAAGCCAGATCATGTGAACCAATGGAGGAGATCTATGCAAAGTCGGAGATGTTCTCAGGGCAGATAGAGGTAGCATCATAAGTACCTAGCATAGCATGAGACTTCTTTTGCTGATAGAAAGCAGAAGCGAAAGGAAACCCTCTCTCTTTCATCACAGTGAGAAGTTTGCTATTGGTTGTGCGCTTATAAGCATTACCATGGGGCACCTCTCTGAATTAACAAAAACCTTGTTTTGTGTGCAGACTGCTACACTGCTATCAATTTCATCTGCAAGATTTCTGGGGATTGCGAGGTGATGCCGATAGCTTCCACCATATCAAGTAAAAGGTATGCTCTTGGGAGGAATACCTGTGATGCTAAGATAACTTTCTATTTATGTTAGAGTGACCGGCATGGCATTATGTGTATTGGCAGAGCTCTGGCATTCCAATCACAAAAGGAGCATACCATATCTAACTGGCAAATCAACAGCTTTGGCATTTTTGTTAGTCATATCTGTTGTTGTCCGATTCCAAAAGAATTCTTGGTCAGTATTTAAAAGCTTGGACAAGTGGAACGAGATCCAAAAGGCAAGTCAATCCTTAAATCTGCTTTGCAACATGGACTAGAAATATGAAACTTGGGCAGACACTTATAGGAAATGCCAAGAAACAAGGAAACATCAAGAAACTTCAGTGAAACCCCTTAGAAAACCATGTAAACTTAAATAAATACCTGGGAAACCCCTATAATTTTCAGCAAAGTGAATGGAAGGCCTTTCAAACCCCTGGGAACTTCCATGAAACACAGCTGGGAAACCATGGAAATAGCCAGAAACTCCAGGAGTCGTGCTATAAAAGTGTCTGGGGTTTCCAGTCCCCTTGGAAATAGACCTAGGGAAGTTTCCTCTTTTCCCAGGATCAGAAAGCAATCTGGGGACCGGAGGTGACTGGAAATGATTTCTGGTTTATATGGCAGAAAAATTTAACATGACCTGACCACAGTTAATCATTTTATGAAACATATATAGTAGGAGATGTCCATCAATTTCCTGCAAGGAGGTAGATCTCAAACTCAAGGTAGATCTCCTACACATTAGGCAGGATATTTTGTCCTGTTAGAGGACTATATACTTGGGAAATATTATCAAGCATGCAGATTGCTTTCAATGGTATGACTGAACTTTAGAACCTTGTTTAACATGTACATTCATGGATTATTGAATCTACAAGCATTCTTTATGGTCAAGTGATTTTGATGGCATTCATGGTCTTTCACCTCTAAATGCTTTCCTTTTCATCTTTCTGATGCTCTCTAAGTAGATTAGTTTTTCTTGTCCTGTGTACTTGCATTTGTTTCATAAATATTCCAGGGTTGATTTAAGATGGACATATTGATAGGAAAGTAGATCTGATGAGAAATCTATTGGTATTTTATTGAAAATGACAATGAGAATCCATGAAAATGTGTTAGAGTATTGTATTCTGATTTTGACAAAAAATGATATCAATCTTAACCAATAGCTTAAGCTCTTAGATATCTTGTGTCAACATAATGATGGTTATCTCTAGATAATTGTGTGCTATTCTCACATGATGAAAATTATTGATTTCAATATATGCTATAATGAACTGCTTTGTAGACCATTAGGAGAGACTGTGTCCAGTACAATTTGGTCATATATTTGAACATGAGTAGCATCAAGGTTTGGTGTACCCACAAATATTTCTTTATTCTTTCCTTAATGCATCTAATTGCTGCGGAAATATGGTTAGGGATTACAAATGTGTAACATACATGTAATATTCCTTTATGCATTAACTGATCAATGCTTGAAAAAATCTCAAACATGTCATGAATGCTTTCTATTACAATCTTTCATTTTTACTTAACTGATATTCAGTTCATTAACCCTGCCATCATTTGGCTAGTCATGAGATTGTGAATACATGAGTATGTCCTCACTGTAACAATCATCTTGTTGTCTAAGAATCTTTTTTGAATGAAAGGGAAATTCTATAGTGAGATGGGAAAAATGATCTGTTCAGATTGAGAAACAAATATGGAATGGCCATAATACATATAACAATTTGCTAAGTCTACGTTAGACTTTTTCCCAAGCAACCCAAAAGATTATAGACAAGTGATCTCTTGAGTTAGCTTAAAATTTAAATCCAATATCTAAATGTTGCAAATGCACAAGAACATCCAAAGTTGGTTCTCAAATTCCCCAGGAGGATTTTAGTATAGGACCAAAACATCATAGAATGCCATAGGTATCCTTGGATAACGACACAACAACAAAATGACTGCTTGAATCCAACCATATGAGGTGCAACTGCAAGATTAAATGCATAGTAAAATAAAGGTACCAATTGTGTTTTTATTATCTCTTTTATGTTACGCTGGCAGTGAGATTTTGGCCTCAAACAGTACTTCAGATTTATTAGGTGCCCAAGTTCTTTCCATGGTTTGATAGGTCAACAATAATGACATTCCTTGCTATGATCCCATTCCATCACTTTAAGTTCACCACAATGATTTGTCTAAACCATAGTTAATGTGAACAAATCTACAGGACATTGTGTATTGGGGTAATGAAAATGCGTGTAGGAGGTTTGAAGTTGTCACTATCAAATGACTTGGAATTCTTATTGAGCTAGAAACTACCACACAACCTTTGTGGGGCATTTATTAGACATCACATATTCGGGTAGTCAAAATGTGTCTCTAAGTTGTTGCTATCTAATGGCTTGGAATTTTTCTTGAGCTAGAAACCACCACACCTCTTTCGCCATCTATAAGTTTCATGTGAGGAAGGAATAATTCTTCAAGCTTGTAGAAACTAGATATGCCAAAGAATTTTTATTGTTGGAGAGGATGCTTGAGGAGCAATAGGACTTGCAATGCATGGCAGTGAGCCCTAAATGGGTTAGATGAATTTTTCAAATTTTTTTAAATGAATTTCTAGGGGAGGCGGTGGATTTTAGGAATCACCTCATGAGGGACGCCCAATATCACTACCCCAAGAATCACCCCACCGGGGGATGCCCAACATCACCCCCTACCCTCTAGGGAGATTCTGGGCATCCCCCAACTTCCATGCTTGTTATTTGTTAAAATTTCATTTTTATTTTCAATTTTTTATAAGTTTGTTTATTTATTATTATTATTATTTTGAAAGTTAATTGTATAATTTTAAGTTTCTAGCATAGAAAATAAGGGGCAATCACTTTGTCCATGCTAAAAGTTAAGGATAACTTATCTTTATATTTTGTTAAATGAAACAAAATTATTTTCTTATTTTTCAAGTTTATAAAATTTAAGGAAATTTCATTAAACTTTATTAAATTAAGGTAAATATTTTCTTAAATTTTGTAGAATCAAGGAAATTAAAGGACTTAAGTGGTTTCTCATCTCTCTTACAATAAAATGAAAAACCTAAAATATACAACTAGAAAAAATGACGATATCAACATCACCCAAAAACACAAGAAAGCAAAAAATGTCATTGAAAAATAGTGGAGCTACTATAGAGCCTCTAAAAAGTGGAGCTACTATATAGCCTCTAAAAGAAAAAGAAAAACCAAAAACCTATTGAAAAAATAACAAAATGATGTTACTACACCAAATATTGAAAAAATGAAAAATATAACCTTTGGAGAAAAGTGGTGATGTTAGTATCACATTTTTAAAAAATGGCAAAAAATACCCTCTAAAGAACCCCTAAAAAACATTACTATATCGACATTGAAATTTTTTAAAAAGTATCCTTGACAAAAGTTGGTAATACTAGTAGTAACAACAATTTTCAGAAATCAATAAAAACACATTCTTAAACACCTCCTAAAATACCATCTAAAATTGAGAACTTTGTAGGGTTCTTGTTAAGTAGGCAATTGTATTAAATAAAAATGCGAAAAATAATTGAAGGACAAGATAAATTAGTGGTTTAATTAGTGTTAATCTTCAAAAGGAGATAGAAGAGAAGATAATATATCGTCACTATAAAATACCTAAAGACATTGAGCTCCAACTTGAAGACATAAATGCCAAATGTGATAGTATTATCTCTAAAGAAAATACATTATAAGATAAAGCTTAGAGACTAGCATGCCGCTGTACCATAAAACGATTGATAAGATCGTTGATAGCAAAGGCAAACCATCAAAGGTGGGATCATATTTACACCCTCATTACTAAGTGAGTCCACAAGAATGACTTGAATGTGCACATCAATATCCTCACTTCCAAGGGAATAGATGGAAAAACTAATGACATTCTTGGAATCAAAGGCAAATGAGCATGTATACGACAAAACCAATAACCACAACAAAACATCAAAATTGCAAAAGTACATGGAATCAAAGGAAAATAAACCATGTGAGACCAAGCTATCAATGATTGACACTCAAAAGAGTTCAATGTGGATGGATGGATAATCAAGAATGGAAACAAGTGTGTAAATTTTGGTGGAAGTTCTACTACTTGATGTCATATAATTGCTTCAAAGTCAAATATTTTAAAAAGGAAATGCATGTCGTGCCCTTGCACAACATATTGCATTTATAATCTAGGATATGACCTCTCAATTGGATTTAATAAATCCATATAACTCACTGTAATGAGTCACCATGGTCATTTTTTTTTTGCTCAAACATGTTGTGAAGTACTCCTAATACTATTATATTATATTATGTTTGGGTATGTTGGTCATTATCTATAGTGCTAGGACCCATCTATTATAAATAAGAGATATTTAATTTATTGTAAATCATTAACTCATCATCATAAATAAATATAGTTTCATGTACTTTATAGGTGTTTAAGTCTGACATAAAATACCTATTCGGTGATAGGGGCTCCCATTCACATTCTTAGTGAAAGTAAAATACTTATTTTGGGGATAGGGGACTCACATTCACATTCTTGGTGAAAGTAGTGTGCAACATACCACTTTTGGAAGTGGTGCCTCCCATTATTGTATGCATTAATATTATTATTATCATTATTTATAATGGTTTGCACTATTCCTTTGAATAGTGCCATTATATATTTGAGTATGGTAAGATATTTTTGTTATCTTGGGTTTATTAGGTTGTAATTTCAATTTATGTTTTATTTTTGGTGATATTTTTTGTTGAGCCATTTTTACTGATATGGGACATGACATTACACATTTTAACATTGATGTATTGAAGACTTAACTTGTAGATTTAACGATTATTGATGAGATTTTTCATTGAATGTCACATTGAATATTATATGGTGCATATATTTTGATGTTTTTATTAAATTATTTGATTCTCAAATTGGATATAAATGTTAAATTTTATATTTTTTTGACCATCCCCTAAAACTCATCCCCCATCCCTCATTTCCAAATTAGTGTGAAACATAATAACTATGCAATCATAAACTATTATAAATACCATTAAGTTAAAATAAACTATGATATTTAAACATAATATGATAACCACATGCAAGAATAAGCCTTTTCATGTGAAGTCCAAAATCAAGTTCACTAAAATTAAAGGTTAAGTGCATACTTGTAGCCTCATACCTTCAACAATTATGTAGTGACATTAGTTCCCAAATGATAGCTAGCACGTTGTACAATTTTTCCCAAAATGTAACCAATATAGGTATAGTCATATGTATACATTGGTGCACACACACATTGCAATGAAGATTATTTTAAATACTATGTTTGGGCCTGTTATCACATAGTTTGTAGTTAGGATAAAAGGCAGATGTAAAGAGACAAACTGGCGTAACTGAACCAATCCCACCCAATGTCCCCTTGATAGGAAGGTTCTTTCTGTTTAGGGAGGTAAGGCCCAGGGGAGACGTCCCCGGTGACTTGGGGTTTTGAGAAGGCAAAGGATTGAAGGCTAAAAGATAAATTCCCCCTCACAAGTCACCACCATGTAGATAGTCCGACTAAACAACCAATAAAGACAAAGTATAACCAAAAATAGAGATGCACCT
>SNQJ01S0018507.1:95743-112774 GCA_010110895.2 Picea sitchensis
ATATATCTAACATATTACAAAATCCCCAAAATAGGTTTCTAGCATGCCCAACACCTTCAAAATATTGTCTCTCCTTCCTTTGATGTCATCTTGACCAAATTCATTTAACACTTTTGTCTAGTGAAGGTTGCCAAGTTTCTCCCCATTTATGAGAATTAGAGACTTGACTTTGGATCTAGGAACCCTGAGAACAATTTGATGCGTTTTCAATCTAGTGTCCAACAATACTCTTTATGGTTTTTTGCGATATTATTATATTGGGCAAGTGTTTCATATTATGCTAGCTTAGTTATAGTATTTTTTCCCCCTCTTTTATTGAAGACACCTTAGTTTCTCCTTTTGAAAAATGCATTGCAACTATTCTATTGAAATGAGGTAGTTCTTTTTCAAGTTGTAATGGTTGTCACTTTGTCTCTTAAGTTTCTATAAAACATCAATCCTCCCAATTTGGTGACATTCTGATATTAAAACTTGTATTGCAACTTTTCTCACTTGAATTTTTACAATGAAGGGTGCTTTTGATTTCTAATGTCAATGAAACTTACAATGATGCCTTGATGAAACTCCATAATGGGAAAATTTCTCCATCAAATATTGTGAACACGATCACACAGACTTATTACATGCAATGTTCCTTTTGCAACATAACTCAATAGTGTGGTCATAAAATATGTAAACTTGCGTAAACTTTATCCATTGTTCAAATTAGAAAGATTTTGGTTTTAATAATCAATTTGAGATAATCATTTTGAGAATGAAAACAATAGTAAAACATAATGGATTTTTTGCGCTATGATGGGAGCTCATTTGAATTGACAACCATATTGGCGCAACTTCACTAATGCACCCAAAACTTAATGAAATAAAATATGAAAAATTCATCATAAGGATGCAAAATGGAAACCTATCATTGAAGAGTTGAGACAATATTTGTGGAAATGCATGTCGAGCTTCTCTTTATCCCTCCCTCAAAGGAAACTGCAAAAATAAAGAAACCAACAAAAGAAAAAACTACATTATAATCCAGATTATGAAATCGTGATCATAAAGACTCATAAATATTCAATCCCTGCTTTATTTCTTTTTCAAACTCCCCACCTTCTAATGTGAAGGAAATATATTAAATATGAAGTACAAATGAGGGAGACGATCAAACAATCAGATTAGGGGATTATAATATGTTGTAGGTATATACTTGTAGCCATACTCTAAATGTTCTACTTTTTTTCTTTTTTCCAAGCATATTTTACATTCAATTTTGCCCGAAATCCAACAAGAAATTGTTGGAACTACATATTCGAGTGGTTGAGTCTCTATAATCCAAGTGTCCCAGGTTTTTTTTAGGACGCTGAATCCATTTATGCATTCCAAAATGCAATTTAAACAACAAAAACTTGGGATTTCACCCACATTTATATTGCTAGATTTCGGTGAAAAATGCCAAAAGGTAGAACGTTTAGACAATGCCTATACTTGTATATTTGTCTTAGTAATATTCTCTCATGGGACAATTTGTTATTCATGAGTGATGGGTTATTTTTTTTCTATAAATTGTTTTCCATTGACCATCATTCATCATCCATCCACTATTGTTTATTATTTGCCGGTTAGTTGTTTGGCTGTGGCTAGTTGGTTGAGTTGACCAAGATAGGTAAATAGTTATAACTGACTTCTTAAATTGGTAAGCTATATATACTTGTCAAATTCCCATGTAATGGTTGGATGATATAAGGGATTACTTGAATCAATTGTTGTCACATCTACTTCCATTTGCTTTTTCTCTTATTATGTATGTCTATTGATATGTTCACATGTATTTGATTTCTTGTGTATGGTTTATAATTTCTCGTTTATGTATATGAATGTAACTAGTAATTGACTATGAATAATAAAATATACTTGTATATGGAATAAAACATTGATTATGTTGTTAGTTGTACAAAGATCCAGGGGAAAAAAAGATGAAAAATCAAAAAATAAGCATGCACATAGATGGTGTCTAAGAAGGAAATCTCAAACTAGCGAAAAAGAAAAATCGATAGTTAAGAAATTACAATAGAAGAAATATTATTTCAATATTTAAGAAAGAAAAAGACGTTTCTTATAACTATGAAAATTTCTTGGAGTTTGTGTTGGAAGAAATTAAAAGTTTCTTAGAATAAATGAGATAAATGAATGATTTTTATCCACAGAACTTGCAGTTGAAGATACTAAATTTTAATAGAACAACCATGGATGTATGATTTGACAAATGGTCAATAAATGGTTGAAACTATAAAATCCCATGGAAAGCATCACAAATCAAAATTTCACCAACTTTCATGAAAGCTTATTTTGCATCGTATCAAATTTGTTGAAACTATTTTTGATGGAAACCAATCTTGACTCCATAATTGATTATTCCAAGTAAATAAAGTTGGCCATAGGTGATATTTTTCCATGAGATGAGATTGGAGTAAGAGTCTAAAATGTACACTATGATTAAAAGAGAAATGATAAGTTTCACTGACATGGTCAAAAGAGAAGAGATAAGGAAGTGCATGAGAGAAGGATTGAATCGATTGAATACATCATGGCATGAAATTGAGATTGAAGATGAAATATAAAGAAGAAAAAAGTACTGGTAGAAGCTGCATAATGATTCAAAATGAATCATAGACAGTTGAAATGGATCGGTAGATTGAATTCTCTTTTGACCATGGTTGAATAGTAGTGCAATAAACCCATGAGGTTGCAGGAAACTCATAGAGTTTCAATAGGGAGGTGGAAGGGAAGTCAACTACCATGTCATGATCACGAATTTAAGTGGGTAGTCAACGTCAAGTTTAGATTCCATTACACTCACAAGAATCAAATAGCACTTGGGTAAGGAATAGGGAGGAAGTTATGGGAGAGAATGCAAGGATGAAGAAGGTGTTTGTTCATCCCATGGGAATTGTCGCATCAACCTCTCGACCAACAAGATGTAGAGTCCCACTTTGTGTCATAATAGTTGACTCCACATTGGATCATGACTCTAGAGTTCCTTAGACAATTAGGTCTTGTAGTCAACGTGGGATGGACCACACGTGTCATAGGAACTCATTTGTTCAAGGACTGAGTATATACATGAGGGTTTCATGGTCTTTGGCCACTCTGAAACTTTTTGTCAACAAGACCCCGAGACTATGTGAAACAATAGTTTCCATGTTAGTGCCACCTAGGTATGGGTAGTTATAGTGTATTGAAAAGTTTCAATTGATTCATGGGTTGTTTGGTCTTATGAGAAGGAAGGATAGAAATAGAATAACGAACAAATAATGAGGGTTTATCTAGTTGGTTGGTTTTTTGATGGTTCAATATTAGGGGAGAGGTAGTACTTAATAGTTGATTCAAGCATCTAGGAATTGCAAAGAATAACTATAGCAAAGGAGAGGTTTGAGGAGAATAACACTAACAACATATTGGTAGTGGAGTAGACCAAACTAGAACAAAGAAATTATTCATCGTTGTACTCATTGAGTTTGACACTGGAATAAAGCTATAGTCGAGCTCTTTGTAATATGTAATTTTCCCTGAAAATAATAAAGAGATGAGAAAGCCATTTTGAGTAAGTTTTCCCAAGTCTAGATTCTCTAGGATAAATCTTTATGTCTAAATATGTCTATATGAGATTATTGATTTCTTGCATTCTAGATCCTGTTTTGAATACAGATTATGGTTATTCGCACAATTGAAGTTAAACACAGAGAATAAGAGCTAGTTAATTAAGATAGGGTCCATGTTGGTGAATAGATTTGGCCATAGGATGATCAATTGTGAATCATATTGGTATTAGAGTAGTTATTCCTACACACTGTAAAGAGAATACCAAAGTGAATGTTGACAAGAATAAGAAAATCATAAGAAGGTGGATAGTTAGTTTCAAAGAATCTTGAGATTGAAACAAAGAGAAGGAAGGAATAGTTTCAAGATTTTGACATCGACACAATCGAGAAGGCAGTGAGTCAGAAACCAAAACTTTGAATCTAGAGACTTAACCGACCAATATGTTCCTAAACATGCCTTAATAGACCATGAACATGCTAGAAATGAATAAGAACATCACTTAGCTGCAACAATGATGCTGAAGGAGAAAAGGTGCAAGCTACCCTATGAGTTGAGTTCGAGCTCCAAAGAAGAAGATTTGAATAAGAGGAGAAGTTAAAGTTGGAGAAGGGGAGTACCAACAAAGTCTATGTGGACCTTTAGAGTTGAATCAAATCTTGACATTGAGCCTTATGTAGGTGAGTCTATTAATTCCCTTAGATCAAATCAATAGTTACAAAAACCGAAAGTCTATTTGATTGTGCAAGAAAATGACAAAGAGAAAATAATCTATTTCACTTGGTTGAAGTTAGAAGGTCATGCATTAATATGGTGGGAAAGTTGTGGTAACACTTGGATACTTTAGTAGGAGACACCTGTGGTTCAATGAGAAGAATAAAATATACAAATGTGACATTTCTTTTGACAAAGATAAGGTCAGACCATGTAAGAGTACACCACTAAGTTTTAGAAATAGATAATTAAATTGGGTTATTTCCTAATCACCCTAATGTATTCATTAAGTATTTGTGAGGGTTATTAAATTGTATTTGAAGACAAGTGATGCCTTTCAAACTAAAGTCCATTGATGAAGCTTGTGTACAATAACAATATATTGAAGGGGATAAGAAGAAGAGACAATTCAATATTAGAATCGAGCAAATAGAGGAGTTAGAACACAAGAAGAGTGGGAAAAAAGGGAAAGGAAATGACAGGAAGAAAACTATAGTTGCACATGAATGCAAGGCCCCTAATAATCATCGTAATAACTATAAGTGTTGATGGTGACATGTAAGAGAATTGCTAGAAGTTACACCCAAAATGTGTTCTAAATGATACATACAAAAGAAAAAGAAGAAGAGATTGTTTGTTGTATATTTTGAACAAAAGGAAACTTCAACATTGAAGGTAAGGTTCCTTGAACCTTTGTTCAAAAGGAATTGATGTTGAGTAGTCTTAGTCCAAAGGAGGAAGAGAGATGAATGAACTCTTTCAAATCAAGATCCAGTTGGAATAGAGAAAGGTCAGTTGTCTCTTTTACCTAGGATCTTAGTGGAATTTGAATTAAACCCAATCAATCAAGAATATTGAATTGGAAGTGCAAGACCATCCTCATCCATATCCATTAGGATGGGTGAGATAAGACATGGATTTGAGAGTTACCAAGTAGTGCAAGTTCATATTTGTAGTCAATGCAAGCTTCATAGATGAAGTAGTGGCATATGTGATTCCATTCGATGTGTATGGAGTCATATTAGGTAGCCCATATATTTATGAAGATATGTTGTGTTTAGATGAAGGGAAAACCAATTCATCTTGGTTAAATATGGAAACACTTTTGTTGTAGATGAAAATAAGGAAATTCAAAACTCTCTTTAATAAGTGCACACCAAGGAAGTTTGTTAATTAGTACAAACAAGAAGTTTATGCCATTTTTATTGAGAGAGGATCAACATGAAGAAGGAATGATGGAGGTCGAAGCATCACTAAAAGGTTGTAGTGAAAAGTAGAGACAACCATTGGAACAATTGATCATTGCATACAAGAAATTATTTCAAGAACCCAAAGGACTACCACTGGAAAGGGAAGTTGAACATGATATTCAATTGTTACTAGAATCTCCATTGTCCAATACTGTATTGTATCGACAATTAATATTAAAAATAAGAGGAAGTGAATAAATAACGATAGTAGCTCTTGGAGAAAGGAGTCATAAATCCTAGTGCTGTACCTTGTGGGTCACCAATCACCATGGTGACTAAGAAGGATGGATATTAGGATGGAAGTTGGAGAATGTATATTAAATACTAAGCATTGATGAAGACAACAACCGAGAGTCATTATCCAATACCACACACTGATGAATGGTTGGAGCAACTAAAATATGAAAAGTACTTCATGAAGTCAGACCTCAAATTTGGCTATGACCAAGTGGGAGTAAGTGTAATACCCCCAATTTGATCCCCATGTTGTAAATATGTACATGTATATATGTTTTTATAGGCTGGTGAGCCAGTATGGTTGTTGGGTTAGAGTTCATGTGCGATATTAGGATGGTTTTCCTGTATGTTGAAAGGCCGATGAGCCTATCAATGTAAATTGTAATCAAACTTAGATATATTAACAAAAATACATCATGACTTTAAACCAAGTCAGACAAGAGAGTATGGGGGGGTAGGAATCCACGAGAGGGAAAGGGGGCTAAGGCCTTAAGCAAAGGGGCTAATTCAAGGGGGATTAAGCCAAGGGATATAATAATATATTCCTAAGTCCTAAGTTGTAAGTTATGTTTTTATCCTAAGTTCTCAAGTGGGGTCAATGATTTCCCAAGTGGTGGGGAAAATAGTTTCTTGGTTGTCACTTGTCTAAAAAGGAACATGCATATTTAAACTTTGGTTTTAGTGGAAAAATCATTCATTCCATCATTATCATATTTCATTCTCACTATTATTTCTTTGGAATATTGGGTGCGAGCTAGTGATCCATTATAACCTTATGACATTATGAACCCTATGGATCATAGGTGGATTTGGGAGTACAATTCTCTTTGTGTTTCCTTGAGGAAGGTTGGAACCTTGGAGGGGGAGTTTTTAGGGATAAGTTTCTTGGGTGTGAAGCCTGGAGGGTGCTTGGAGACTCCAGTGAGTCCATTATAGCACCTGGAGTTCCTGGAGACACAGATATATGATACTTCCTAACTAGACTATGAAGGAGCCCTAGAAGGGAAGAGAGACAACTAGAGGGACTGGAGTGAAGAGAAGGGGTACACTTCCTTGGGTTGTGCAAGATGACGAGGAATGAAAGGATATAGGTAATAATTATTGTTGGAGTTTTGTACCTTGGCATAACCATTGTTTGTGATAGATGGAGAGACCTTAGTTAGCTCATGTTTCCTTTTCCCTAGTGGATTTGTAGCCCCATCTTGGGGGTGAATTTCTATTGGTTGTGGAGCTTGATTATCTTCATAATTCACATGTCTTTTTTCTCTTGCATTTGGATCCTAGTTCATGACTATTGGGTATATGTAATATTATTTGCATGATTATCCCCATGCATTGTTATGTTGTGCTGGGTGTAGAAACCCCCCATGTCTAGGGGTTCAGGGGTAGATCCCCTAAGAATTTTTTTTTGGGTTCTTTTTTGCGTCCATTTTGGGAAGTTTTGCACATGATTTTTCGACCCATGGTTTTCTAATTTTGGCTAAGGAATTAAGGTTGCAATCTAATCTGGGTCAATAGATTAGGGATTTTGGATGCAGCATAATCCTATATATATTTTATTGTAATGGTGAAGTTAATAATATGAGAGAGAGTAGTGTGACTGAGAGAGGAGATTGTGAGAGAGTGAAGATGAGGTTGCAACACATGTGCCATAGGTGTTATCCCTTTATTTTGTTGGATAATAAAGGAAGGACTAGTTGTTTATCTGTGGACGTATCCCATATTAGGTGAACCATGCATATGAATGCCTCTCTTGTATTGTGTTCTTTTGTGTTTTATTTCTGCATTCATTTTGATTTGTTTTATTTTTATTGCTCCGCGATCCTATTCCTAACAAGTGATAGAACAACAATGTCTATGGATGGGTGGAATGTATGCGGTCTGCATCTAGTTGGTGATTTCATAAAATATAAGTGTTCTTTATGTGACGTGCTTATATGCTGATTAATGTGTAATTATTTGTGTTTAGTTTTGTTGTGCTATAAATGTTATAATTATGCATGGAATTATATATTGTTAGTACTGCATAATTGTTTCATATAAAAGGCATATTATTACCGTTGGTATTAGAAGCTTGGACATGGTTTGGGTGTGTTATGAATTGGTAATATATATATTTTATGTTGATATGAACCTTTATGAAGGTTGCAATGTTTAATTAATGGTATTATAGAAATAATGAGTAAGATTAAGAGAAATTTTGAAAATTTCGTATTTGACAGAAGTCAGATTTTTTGTGACATATGCCCAAAAGTGAGTCTGGGGTGTGTTATGATGTGGTATTAGAGCCATAGGTTCAACATTGAGCCCAAATGGGCCAGAGTCTGTGCTAAAGTAGAAATTTGTAGATGAAAATTTTCAAAGGATGTCTGCAAACTATTTGACGAAGGTTTTTCGTGGGAAAATGGGTAAACGTTTCTATAATTTTGGTTAAATTGAGCTCCAGAGTTAAAATTCCCAACTTAACCTCTAGTTGAGAAGTTTCTGACCTGTAAGTGGTCAAAAAAATGAATGGCGAAACAACCATAGACGAAATTGGGTGAAATTGGGCAAAAGCTCCAATTTCTTAGTAAAATCCATTGGAAATTTAGTGTGGGGATGTTGTATTTTAGGCGTAGATGCCGAATTGACATGAAAAGGGATGAAGTTGGCCATGAAAATATTACTTACAAAGCTTCCATGGTGATCAAAGAGAAATTTGAAATTAAACATTTTTGAAAATTTGAGGATTTTTAGAATTTTTGGAAAATTGAGGATTTTTCCGTACATGGTGACATGGAGGCCACATGTTAGGTGGCGTGGACTACCATGGTGGAAGGGCCATGGTGGAAGACCAAAATGGTGGGGTGATAGGACACAATGGTGAGCTCAAGGTTTTGTAGTGCACATTGGCAGGACTGATGGGTGACGTGGGGGGCCACAATGAACGAGGTGGAGACCCCAAAGACATAAGTGGTATTAGGACCTTTGGAAGGTGGTTTATAAACAATGAAAAAACCCTTGACACCAATTAGAATTTTACACATATTTGGTAGGAATATTGGTGGTATCGAGACCCTTGGTTATGTTAACTCACCTCCACCAAAAAGTCTTTATATCCTTCTCAACCATTGATCTACCCTCGATCATTGTTGTCTGATCTGGGGATTAGTCACGTTGAACACTTGGAGGAAAAGGGTGCGGGATGGGACCCTCCCATCATTTCACCTGCCAAGTGGAATCCCGACAAAGGAGGTGGGGCCTTATGGGTGGATAGTTAGGTATGGGTGGGATCCATAAGAAAATAAAGAAAAGGAAATAAATAAAAAGGGAGAAAGAGAAGAGAGAAGGGAGAGAGAGAGATGGGGATGACCCAGGAGATGACAGGGCAGGGATAGGGTAGCCAAGATGTTGACATGGAGTCACTTCAGGGTTCCATTTGGACCTAGGGTGATACATCCGTAGCCACGTCAAACATATGGCACATAAGCTTAAGGTATCCTATGTTCTAAAAAAACAAGTCTGGAGCCAAAATCATATTTTGGCCATAGCTGGATTAGAATAACTCAGAAGAAGACAAAGTTTTATGGGTTTTTCCACAGTGGTCTACAGAAGTTCCAGAGAGGGCCATTGGCCAATTATGCACCAATTTTCCAAAAAATCCAAATTAGATGGTTTTGAAGAGCATGGTGGTGTTCAGTGGCAGAAGCTCTGTTACCGATGAAATTTACAAGGTGTCAAAAAAGAAGAAATGAGAATATCCAATGAAGAGATTGGTTTCATTCCAAGGATTTTGGAGTGGAGGTGCCAAAACATGGCAAGATCCACTATTCTGAGCCACTTTTTAGGGTTTTTTGGATTTTTCAGAGGAAAAGGGATCCCACATGGAAAAACTGGAAAATTTTAATACTCAAGTTTTCATCTACTCATCAATATAGATACATTTTACCTAGTGTAATTTGTCTAGGACTAATCAGTTTTAGAGAAAACCAACTTGGCTAAATATTCAAAGTCTAGAAAAAAGTGCAAAGTTGTCATTTTCAAATTACTGTAGATTTTGACTGCAACATCATATTGGAAAAATGAGAGTTTATGTAAAATCAATATCATCATCATTATTAATACCTCATACAAAATTTTCCTTGGATCCTAAAATTTACCTCTACAAGTGGCAGAAGTTGGTGTCTAAGCTTAATTGCACTAGGGAGAAAGGTGCACACAAAGGGTAATTGACAAAATTTAGATGATTATAAATTTGTTCTCAAAGATCAGAATTGAGAAAGCGAGTAGTCATTGGAAATATATTGGAGAGTATAATCATTCTATCCACCTAGAATTCAGATTCGAGCAACATCATTTCTCAGCAAATCAAAAGAAGGCAACTGACGAGTTTAAAGAGTATAAAATTATGCATACTTTTAAAGAATATTTGAATTATTCTTATCTAACAAATTTTGTTGCATGCACATTTTACAAAATTAAGGGTATAGGTAGAAAAAATCATGTTCAAAATGAGGACTAGAGACATAGAAGATGCACACGGAGCTTACAACCACGAGGAGGAAGTTAGAGGGTTGAATATCAACTTGGGTAAGGAAGATAATGCGTCAAATGGGAATAGAGAAGGAAAAGTAGAAAACATAGAGTTACTGGAGATAATGAGAAGCCTACAAAGAGAAGTGTTGAGATACAAAGAAAACAATGAGAGAATTATAAGAGATTAGGAGGAGCAAAACCACATCAACAACCAACTGTTACAAAGCTTGAACATATTGCATAATCAAATAAATAAAGAATTAGATTCAAGGTAGGGAACATAACACAAATATCATTCTAGGAGAGAGGATGCTAGAAGTTCGAGGCACTCTAGAAAGGTGAATATGTAGAATCTTGGTTGTTGGGAATGAGGAAATACTTCTAATTACACAATTATTCATCAAATGTAGAATCCATAATTGCAATCTACCATATTCAAGGAAAAACATCAATGAGGTTGGACCAACTCAAGCATGTTAAGCACATTTATGAGAGGATGATCTCATGGAGGAAATTTGAAAAGTATTTTCAGAAGAAATATTTTTCAAAGTATTATTATGATAAGAAGATGAAAGAGTTATTTAAGCTCAAGATTGGAAACATGACCATGGATGAGTATGAGAAGAAGTTCCTTGAATTGTTGAGGTATGTTGGATTCATCGATGATGAGAAGGTTAAAATCCAAAGATTTATGAGTGGGCTACCTTCTTTGTATAGTATGGGATCCCATATATCTTTAATGACCCTCCTTCAACTCTGATCTCACATATGGGAATCAATTACAACATTAATCCTTTCTCTCACAACTGAGAGTTAGCCAAATCTCCTTGTCTCTTTAGCTTCTACAAATCTTTGAACCATTCATCACTAATATCCTTTTGCATATATGCACTTCTCTTTTTCACCACTTTCATTTTATTCATCCACCATTGATCTGTGATTGTTTCCATTTTTAAAGAACATTTATCCCTCATGTTATCTTTAACTCCTCCCATTTTAATATATCTATTATTGTCTCAACATTACCAGCACCATGCCATCCACCTTCCATGGCATAGGGTGTCTTCTTATCCATATTTATAGGATCAAAAGGTAGAAACCCCTCCTTCAACAACAACATATTTATCCAAAGGGGTATTTCCTAGATCAACCTCTTGTGTGATCCATTTTTGAACTAAACTTTTTCTTTTGAAAAAGAATGGAAATATTCTATAGAAAAATCTACAATGTAACCTTTGATAGGGTATATACCCATAAATTAATCACATGGGTGAGTTAATGATATAGTTGATGAGGTGTAAGTGATTTTTGATCATTCCACTCTACCACCCTTCTTTCTCTATTTGTATACTCAGGTGCTTGATCGATATTCTTCAACCATTTGCATAGTCTTGCCAGAAACTCAACCTAGAAAATCTCATAGTCATCTCTACTAGGGATTTTCTCTACATCACTAGTGATCCCACTTGCACAAATTTTCTTCTTGTGCTATTAAATTTTCAAAATTTATTTTCCCAAAAATCTTGAACAATCAATTTGAAAAAGAGCCACAGTTTCATCCTACAATTGTCCATCTCTTAAATCACAAGTCTTGACAATGGAAACACTTTTTGGCTCTTCTTTAGAGCCATGGTTCTTTTTATGTTCCTAACAAAGTGATTCATTGAATTATAGAGTGCTAGCATATTCAATCTCCAAAGAGGAAAATGTATCACCCAAAGAACAACCGAGAGAATTAATGATGGTGGAATGAGAAGTGATTCATTATTAAGTGATGATATATTAAACATAAAACCCTTGCTAAATATACACAATTAAGAAGTATTCATAACAAAACCATAAACCACCATTGGACATACATAAAATAGAAATGGAATAAACATAATACGCAACATCACTTAGATACAAGAACAAAAAATGAAACAAGGGTCTTCATTCTTATTATATAACACAACCATTACATTTATATGCCTACAATAAGAACACATGTCTCTCACAATAGTACAATCCAATGTATCTCTAACAAAAAGCCCATCAACCATATAATAAGAAATCAACCTTTTTCCCATAGCCTTGAAGGGTCTACTCATACAATATTACAATAGCTAAGGTTGATTGTGTCAATACCTACCTAACCTAGTTATCTAAGTAAATTTATTCCATTACAATAATAAAGACCAGTGAACTTAGGCTATATAATGACCATACTCCACTTTCTATGCAAATATATTGAGGATCCATTGGACATGGTTGAAATTATGCAAATGACATGTTTCCATTTTTTTGTGCAACAATCCCTAAAATAGATGAAAGGCCAATATGGATAATGGAGTGGGTTAGAAGAGACAATTTCTATGTGACCTATTTTATTGAGTATATAATAGGGTCCATAGAACTTGGGTGCTAGATTTTGATGGATCTTGTCCTTGAGATATGTCATATTATAAGTCTAGAGAAGTAAACAAATCTAATCCATAATTCAAAATGGTACTATGAGCAATGATGCACTTCTTATTTCCCATTTGATTTTGAGTCAAGAACAAAGTCCTTAAGTGTATAGAGAATGCCAACTCTTGTGATAAAATTGATTTTAACTTCTTAAACCTTGGATGTGCCTAGTAAGTATGAGGTCTAAGATATGGGTTTTTGTCCATAGACAACCTCATAGGATGACAATTGGGTAGCACCATGATAGTTGTATTGTACCACCATTCTACAAGGGGTAGCCATTGGACTAATTGTCCCTGTTGATCCAATGCAAATAATCTCAAATAAATTTCTAGGAACTTATTGACCACCTCTATATAACTATTAAAAGAGTAGGTTCCTCATACCTCTATATCTTCTAGAGTCATTTAGTTAACAATTGACTAGGAGAGTCAAATGAGAGGTCAAATGATTCGTCGAGTCAACCATGGAAGCCATTTTGTGCACTAGTCAAGAAACAAAAGTGGGATTTCAATGTGATCCCCAACCAACCAAAGATGACTATGTATTCCTCACTTGAAGGGATTTCATTACACTTTGGGGTTATCTATAGATGGTCTCATGGATCAATCTATTATGGAAAGTTTTGGATTTTTTTGTTTGTTTATATGTATATTGAGCTATGCAATTGTGCGATTCAATGATTTAATGATGTATTTAGACACCACCCATTCTTGTAATGTATAGACTTATATATCTTCTAAATCCGTAAGTCTCCAACACAAAATATCTATTTTGTGGTTATAGGTCATGATTATTTTCAATTGGGTTCCCTATGGTTTAAACAACTCCTACCAATTGTTTTTGGTGAAGGCATGATCATAATCCACCATATTTGAATTAGGAACTCCATGTAGTTTAAAAATATGGTCGATGAAGACTTTTGAAATTATGGATGGTCTAAACTAGTGTTGTAAATCATAAAAATGGCTATATTTGGAAATGTGGTTAACAACCACCATGATGATAGATTTCCTTCTTATGGAAGCCCCAAAATGGGACACTACAATTCCCTAGGTGGGTTCATTTCTCCACCCTTTTTCCTTTAACATGTGTCATGTTCAAATAGAAAAGTACTCATGGCCTTATTCAATCTACCCCAAAATAATTAATTCTTAACCCATTCAAACATTTTCTTAAAGCTAGAGTGATCCATTACAGGAGAGGAATGCCATTTTTCTAATGATGCGATTTTAAAGAAAAAATATACACCAAAAAGATGCATCCTTTATACCTTGATTATTACAAAATGAACTAGATCACTAAATGAGGAAACCCTAGATAGGGTTGAGTCACATAAATAAGCTCAAAGAAAGATACTCACAATAATACCATATCATATTATCAATGGATAATTGGTGCACTATTACAAAGGAGTTTACCTCCTTATATATCATTGTTCATTAAGCAAATTATTTCCACTTATGAATGTGGGATATATTGATTGACAAAAAAAATGAACATTAACATATTCTAAGGTCATAAATTGAATTTATTACATAGTAAGCCTTATACCTCTAATACCCCCCCATAAAGCGTACATTGTCGAAAAAAACTAAAATCAAATACATATACTGAATGTAAAACACATAAACTAAACACTAAACACCGATAAAATCCTTTAGAATCTTCTTCTTTGAACACAGTTCCTGGACCAGTTTGAGCTCCATCAAGATGCCTCATAACTATTGTAATAGTGTAGCTTTTGAGTTGAATTTGTGCGTTCTAGGATTCCACCTCCCCGATCTCCTGAATAACGAATCTCCCGAAGTCAATTACCAGACATCAATCCACATTCATGTCACATAATCTGACTAGTAGACTGAAATCCACATGCATGTCCCTCCAACTAATGCGAGATCTTTCCCTAGATCCAAAATTTTTGAACTAATTTGGAAAAAATACATTTTGAGTTGTTAACTGATCCCTTCTTGTCTTCAAAGTGCGGGCTTCCTAAAATGCATAACATCCCTTTTCTTCAGTAGGTTTTTCATCAATGTCAATATCTGGTGGATCTTCAATCATGACTACACTCGCTATATGTTGTCCATCTTTGACCTTTCCCTTAAGAACGTCATTGGATCACTATCTACAATTCCAAGATATATGACCCATGTTCTTGCAATAGTTGCATTCTTTTTCCTCTTTTTATTTTGTTGATATATTGCGATTGTTTCTTTCATAGAATGAAAGTTTCGATTGTCTATCACATTTAGTGGTTCTCTTTTCTTCTACTAGCAATGATGCAATCATTTTTTCCATAATTTGTGAAGGTAACTGACTCAAGGTAAAGATAACACTATTGTATTTAGGTGGAAAAATGTTAAGGAGAATAGCCTTGGCACCCTCCTCATCAACCAATGCCTTGAATTCTGTAAGTTGTTTGATAATAGATCTTTGATTATTGACGTGACTTGATATGACCATGGCTTCAAATGGCAACTTAAAGTTTAATAACTGTAATTTCAGGGAAAATTTCACATTCACCGCTTGTGCCCCAAATAACTTGTTGAGATTTCCTAGATCTCCTTGGATGGTTTTTCTATTTCTACGTGATGTAGCTCTAAATATGATATGGCAAGGCCAATAATAGATTTTTCCTTATCATATATGCTCTCCCACTATATCAACTTGTTCGGATCTGTAGGTGCTACTTCAATTTTGACAATTCCACAAAAGTTTTTATTCATTAATTACATATGGATATTCACTTTCCACATATGGAAATTGAAACCCGAGTACTTCTCCAATGACATCTCCAAATCTGATTTTTTTTGCTACTAATTTTTTTTTATCGACGGTTGCAAAAAAAGGTTACACAAACCATAGATGTAGATACTACAAATATGAGATTGATCGACCATAGAACTAGAATAAAACCCTTTATGCCTCTGTTGAGAAAATTAAAAAGGATCCGACATTAAATGACGGATAAGAAAAACAAAACTTGGATTTGAGTGAACTCACTACTAAATACCCTTGAATTGTGGCACTTTGTAAATCTCAGACTATTGAAGTCACAAGAGTGGAAACCTCATCTTTCAAAGGCACGATACTCTTGGTATGACTTCTTGCTCTGATACCATATTACAAAATGATCTAGACCACTAAATGAGGAAACTTTAGATAGGGTTGAGTCACATAACTAAGCTCAAAGAAAGATACTCATAATAACACCATATGATATTATCAATGAATAACTGGTGCACTTATTACATAGGTGTTTACTTCCTTATATATCATTTTTCATTAAGAAAATCATTTTCAATTATGAACGTGGGATAGATTTCTTTACACAAAAAATGAACATTAACATATTCAAAACTCACAAAATGACTTTATTACATAGTAAGCCTTATATATCTAATATTAATGAGTCATTCTACAAATTATATCCTATAGAGGGGTTTGGATCCATTTGTAGCTATTGGAAGAGTTGAATATCTTCGAATTAACTAATCATTCTTGGAAAACCTTTTCTATCCAATCTAGCACTAATAAGGAAATTCAAAGAGGGACCCTTCCACTTCATTCTTTCAGGACAAGGAATCAAGCACAATATTCTCCTTTCCCTTAGATGATCTCATAATCATATGCTAACATCTTAGTGACCCACCTTTTTTACTTTCATGAATAGAAATGTTGTTCCAAAAATCACTTCAAACTATGATGGTTAGTCTTGATATGAAAACAATGCTCAATTAGGTAAGGGCACCAAGTATCATTTGTGTGAATGATGGTCATAATTGTTTTTCATATGTAGACTTGCCCAATTTTTTATCACACAATTGTTTACTAGTTAATACCAATGATCACATGTAAGGTACCAGGTCTATTATATTAGAATAAAAGAGAAATAATGTAGAGAATAACACCGAGATAGCAACAAAAAACATAAATACTGCAGAGATAACAACAGAACAACAAATTATATGGAACCACAACACTAGAATTATACCTTTATTGATATGAAACAAGGTTCACTTTCCTCTTCGAGGGGGAAACCTACAATAGAGCAGAGATCTATTATAATAATTCTTCAAGACAAAACTTCTCATACCCTCTACTCCTATCTATACTAAATCTATCTATCTAAAAGAACAATCTAGATGAAGATCCTTCTAGAAGTGGAAGCTTCTATTAGGTCTTCTTACATTTGACTTATTCCTCCTTATTGCTAGGACTTATTAATATTGACCTTTATCACATGGAAATATATTATTCTACCCACTTGAGGGGTTAG
>SNQJ01S0018507.1:113594-124488 GCA_010110895.2 Picea sitchensis
GTGCTGAGATGCAATTGGGTGCCTTGTATCCTAAACAATTCTTGCCAAAAATTGTTGGTGAAAGTGGGATCTTGATCATAAACAATAGAATGAGGCATGCCATGAATCTTGAAGACATGATCCATGAAAAGTTGAGCCACAATGGATGCGGTAAATGGGTGTTGAAGAGCACAGAAATGAGCATAATTGGAAAGACGATCAACGAACACCATGATGACTGACTTGTTGATATATTTAGGTAATCCCACTATTATCCCCATTTTGTGGATAACTAAGGAGATGATGTCTTGAGGCCCTCAGGTTGCAGATATGGAGTGTCGAGAGACTACATGACCAACAATACCCTTTGCACAGATGGAAAACCCACTCACCACCACAAATGGTCACATGTTTACAGATGGAATCTACCACACTAGTTGGCTTCCAGAAGTCAGTGGGCCTTGCTCCATGAGGTACAAGTCAGTATTATGGTGAGTGTTATCACACAACTTTTACTTTCCCAAAGCCAAAGGCAAGTTGACACTAAATTGGTGTAACAAGGAGAATGTCCTATCATTGTCACCTTGATAAGACACCTCTTTCTATTTAGGAGTGGTACCCTAGGGAGACGTCCCCAGTGACCTGGGGGTTTGAGAAGGCTAAGGAAAAACTATTAAGAAAGTCCCATCTCTCTCACAGGTCACTCTGATCAAAATTTCCAAGGGATTTAAGGAGATGAAGAAAAATAATATTTAAGTGTACCTGGCTAGAACAAGACAACTCGAAAATATGCTTTTTGCAAGTACGATATGATCTTAGAGCTTCATAAAACCATAGAATTTTGATAGAATGAACAAGATGATATAAAATCTGAAGCAATATAAGTATTTATAACAACAATATATTTAGCAACAACTACACAATTGTACCTCAATAATGCTTCAAAAATGACAAACAATTATAGCATAAACTTGACAAAATGATAGTAATTGTCAGAAGCAATGATGGCAATGTATTATCATCTTTTGATATTTCTTTTAAGGTGAATTTGCTTATGTTATAGATGGTTGTAGAAATATTTTGCAACAACATAAAATTAGTTAGTAAGTTAGTCCAATCTAAAGTTAGAAATAGTTAGTAAAAGTCTTAAGGTAGATGGTTTAAGAGTTTGTTTGGTCAATCAATCACTTGCAAGGTGTGAACTAGTGCCTTTTAGGGTAAATGGAGTCAAATTTTGCAGTGAAAATTATTAGAGGGAAACAATAAATGATAATAGATGAAATAAAGGAAGGGGAAGATGATTGAGGTGTTACTAACCTAAGGCCTCAACATCTAAAACCCTAGAGGGAAAAAAGGCTAGAAAGTAGGTAACCTTAGGCCCTAGTGATTTCCTTCTTCTTTAGATCAAGCTTGGAATAAAATGTGTGAAGCTAATGAAGAAATGCTACTAGAGTGCTACAAAGGTAGGGCTATAACACATTCTTCAAGGGAGATGTACTCAAGAAAAATCAAGTAGGTGAAAAACTATAAAGAAAAAGACAATAACATGTGCTTTTCTCCTAGGGTTTCAAGCTAACAATTTCATAATATTAGAAATGAATAAGAAAATGTACCATAACCATTCAAAATAAAGAAGGATTGCATATTTTTACTTACTTAATCAATAATAATCTAGCCACAAACCCTAGTTGACGACTTTCCACCATGAAAATGAAAAAATACACCAAAAATAGCCTCCTCCAAGAGTTGCGCACCACTCGATTTTAGCCAATAAGACTTAAAAGAGGATGAATTTCATACCTCACACTTATGTGAGTGAAAGATGATGAAAAAATGAGAGTCTTAACTCTCTATTTCTATAATATGAATGACCTTTAATTGCATTTTAGGTCAAAAAAGGCCGACATGGCTAGTTTACATCAAAAATCCAGTTTTAAATAAAATAACAATTCAAAACCCTAATTTTCCTTTAGGGATGATGTCATTCCCCTCCTAGGGTGACGTTAGGCCCCATAATGGAACGCTAGGCCTTAGAAGTGAGATGTTAGGCCTAAAAAAATGCCACACATTCCAACCAAGTCATCCTCATGCCAAAACCTTAACTGGATGACGTCAAGGCTCAAAATGATGATGTTAGGGGCCTTCAAGGGCCAACTTCATGGTGGAAGGGAAAGACCCCCTAGGTCCAGGCCTGGAAAAGTGTATTTGATGTAAAATCCTTCTTTTTATCTGGTGCAAGCCTCTGGTGTCCCTCTACCCCTGGCTAGGGTCACAAAATCCATCTGGTGAGATTTTAGCCCCATGGAGGTCTGAACTAATACTATCCCCATATGTACCTGTCCATTGGGAATGGTATTGCAACAAAAAAAAGTATTCCCTCCATGGGCTCATAAGTCACAGGGAACATAGAAATGCCAATCACATCTAATAATCAAGTTACCCAAACATGTGCATCAAAACCCCCTTTACCCAGGCAAATTATCAAAGACATCATGCAGTTTAACAAGACAGGTTTGGAGAGGGTATCAGGACCTCCTATTAGTCTAATCCTCCTTAGGTTTGGGGTGTTTCCCAGGGGAAGACCAATCTTGGTCATGTAGATGTATGAGATGGTGTAGGGAATGTTTAGGTAAGGGGTGTAGTGATAATAGGGAAATGTAGGTCTTACCTGTGGGTGCCTCTGTAGAGGGTGAGATGCACCTTGTCATGGATGCCATTGTTTCCTAGCCCATTCGATGCCTTTTACTCTTTGTCTTATTAATTTTTCTTTTCAAGAGAAAATTTGGAGGACACTGTCCTGGTGTGGTGACTAGTGGTGATAGCGTTACCCACAAGCATTTCACAGAAATGAGAAGGATGGCTCGTGATGAGACCCCCTTTCTCTTGGATATTCCACAAAGATCCACTACCCTATTTTTGTGACCAAATGGATGGCAGTTTCATACCGCTACATTCCCATGGACCCAATAGGCTGGCTTGTGATGAGACCTCCTATTGACCAACTAGGTCTTGAGTTTTATTTATTTATGGGTCCTCTTTTTTGCTGAGAAGCCTTTTATTGATTTCTCGAGAATCCCTGGGAGAAGCATCTCAAGGTTTCATCTTAGATTTTAACTTTTTCCAGCTACTTTTACCCTCTGGGCCTTTAGCCCCTTCTTCCCACAAGGCAAGGTACAACCCTTACTAGCTTGGAAAACCCAATGCCCAAACCAATGTAGGGGAAATATGGGAAGGATAATGATGAAAAGTGGTAAGTATGGAAGGAATGGACGATGAAATTTCATAGACCCACCCAGTGGCAACTCATCCCTAAGGGAACCAACTTACTAGGGCACTCTGTCACCCCCCAGGTATGGAAAAGTTAAAGAGCATAATTTCCAAGCAAACGTCATGAAACAAAAGATGATTCAATGCAAATATTCAAATGTTTTGAGAATCAGAGTGACACATACCATGATACACAGACTCATTGCCTCATGGAGAAAGACCCATTGCTACTTCAGAACCAAACCAATGGGATGGATGCTATTGCTGCTGATAGATAGGAAGCACTGAAGAAAATATGGTCCCTCTAGGGCCAATCTCAAGTCATATGGCTCTCAGTACTCCATTTCTAGGACTTGTAGGCCTTGAGACATAATATCCTTAGTTATCCCTAGGATAGGGGATAACATCTGGCTCCAACTCAGGGACATGTGCTCACTGTAGAGCACATGAGAACCTCAACATCTCTGGCATGACTTGTGATATGCTAGATCTCAATAAAAGTGATTAGTAATCTTTTAGGGTGGTGATATCACCCCTAGATCATATATGATACAATGAAATACACGTAAGCAATCATATATACAAAATGAAATGAAATTATACTACTCTAGCATGATATGAAGATGGTATATACAATGAATGAAAATGCCTACCTACTTACCTGTACTTACCTGTGAAGTCAAGTATTTTCCCCTTGATGAGGTTTGAGGAGGTGTCCACTAACCGGTAATGGACATCTTCTTCCTTCCAATGTGTATAGAAAGTATGCATCGTCGAATGACTTCATTCTGAATCTAAAAGATCCAAGCCAAAAATGTGCATTCCCTTTAACATTAGTAGGCTCTCCCTTTTTTGTATCCCACATCCATGCCATATCTCCCTCTTGGTAATCCTTTGTTTTGAATTTGGTTGTTTCTTGTATAACTCTAGTATATTGTTTTTAGGGAGGAAGGTGGGATTTTATTGTGAAGACTTCCTGTTGGGTTGGTCTGATCAATATGCCATCCTATCCTTTCTTTAATAGATTGATAGTCCCAACTTCTTTGTCCTTGTATTTTTCTAGGATTTGCTGGTATTATTCCTTCTTTGGCCATTGTATTTGATCAAAGTCCTCCTCTGAAGGGAAAGGAAAATCATCAGGGGAAAATACAGGAAGAATTTCCTTGATTGGCTCATGTGTCTCGCTAGTTCTAACATCATCATCAATTTCTTGCACATGGACCTTGGCCATCGACACATTTGGGAGGCAGATTATTGTACCATCATTCATAGGCATGTTAATGTAAGTTAGATACATCTCTAAGGTGCCTCCCAACATTGCAGAAAAATTCCTGGACAACAACATTCCCCATACATCCAGAACATCTACTACCACGATATCCATGTGGATTACTCTTTCGGGGTATGTTCCAAGGCATACTTCAATGTTTTCCACTACCCCATGAGTGGGGATTGCCCTGGATTCAAATTCACACACATTTCTGTAAGGCCATGTGGCCTTTAGGCCTAATTTCTCCATGACCTTCTAATACATCATGTTAGCACCTTCCCTTGAATCAAGCATACAATTGTTAAGGTATTTTTCATTAATCAACAAGGTCATGAGGAAAGGTGGGTGTCCATGATACTAAACCCTAAAGTGTTCTCCTTGTAACATGATAGGAGGGTCCATTGCCTCATCTGAAGTTTTGAAACATTTTTCGAACCTTTCGTTTACAGATGGGACCTTGATGACTTCCCTTAATGGAATGGTCACATGCATTTTCACCTATGCACCTTGAAAGTCAAAGTTCAAATCCACCTTATCAGTTTTGGGAAGATTTTTAGGAAGAACTATGTTCATAGGTGGAGGTCTTGTTTGTGAAATTACAGACCCAATAGAGAGAGTTTGGTTCATTCATTTTTGCCTAGTGTACACTTGGAATTATTTCTTCTTCAAGTTTTCTCTCAACACTTGGTCGAAGTTATTTATCACCTCCATCCTACCCTTCCTGACTGCTTCCTTTATGCCTTCATGATGTTATTCAAGTGTGACATTAAGACAGTATTGAGGACCTTCATTGGTATGATTAACAACGTTCACTTGGTCATGTTCACCATTGTTGAGAGGACACTCATGCTCCCAATGTGAGTCTCTACACTATAAGCACCAATGGTTTTCATCTACCATGTTTGCGGGGACTAAAGCATTAGGAACCTCTTGATCATTCTTTGGTCTAACAACTTGATTCCCTTTCTGAAATTTCCCTTTGTAAGGAACCCTAGGAGCTTGTTGTTGAGCTATTTCCAGGTTGACAATCCTATTCATCATTAGTTCTTGGTTTTTTACCGTGCCATCTACAGTCAATTGTAGCTTTGCCAACCTAGCACTAATATCTAAGGTAGGTTCATCATTATGGACTATCTTAGGTTTAGCATCCATTTTGACTCTTGGGGCAGAGAAAGACTCAACTCTAGATGATGATACGTTGTCTTCAATCCTTGCAGCTACCTCTTGGGATTCTTGGATTGTTTTAGGGGATTTATCTTTGAGGAGATACCTCGGTTTTCCTGCAAAGGCTTTAGTGTAAAGAAAGAGAAGGAAACTATATGAAGAGTGATGGCTCACTGGGATCTTTTGCATTAAATTTTCAAATTTATCATGAAATTCTCTAACAGTTTCATTCTCTTATTTTGTGAGGTTATTCAGCCTTATCAACATGTTGGGGTATTCCTTGACACTCCATCATTTGAGGAATATTTCCTCCAATTTATCCATGTTTTTAATACTAGCGTTGGGGAGACCATTGTACCATCGCCTAGCGCCATCATGGAGGGTAGCAAAGAACAATTTCATAGCTAAATCCTCAACATCATCACTGATGGGATGAAGCTAAAAGAAGGCCCATAAATTACTCATATGATCCTCAACACTGACTACATCATTACCAGTGAATTTAGGAAACCATTTCTCATACTTAGGGGGCATTTTCGTAGGGTATCCTGGTATGCTTGTCATGTCTAATGGTGTGAAGAGTTTGGATGACCATTGCTTCCAAATATTAGCTTTGTTTGGATTAACAATCTGAGTTCCTGCACTAGACATTGTGTTTAAAGGAATATTTCCTCCAAATAATGATTTTACTATAGGAGAGTTTCAGGGAGGCTTTCTTCTAAAGGACTTGGGAGGGTTGGTATACCTCCTTGAGATTTATGGAGTCACCAGATAATTTTATTGAAACTATCAAAGGGATGAGGGGATCACCCTTAATGGAGTCACCAGGTAATATTTGTAAGATAAAGGCTTTTGAGTAAAGTCTTACCGAAAAGTGTCATCGTTGAGGAGAATTGACTCAGTGTTCCCCGACAACGACGCCAAAATGTTATCGCACAATTTGTACTTTCCCAAAGCCAAAGGCAAGTGGACGCTAAATTGGCATTACAAGGAGAATGTCCTATCACTGTCACCTTAATAAGACACCTCTTTCTATTTAGGAGTGGTACCCCAGGGGAGATGTCCCCAGTGACCTGGGGGTTTGAGAAGGCTAAGGAAAAATTATTAAGAAAGTCCCACCCCTCTCACAGGTCACTCTGATCAAAATTTCCAAGGGATTTAAGGAGATGAAGCAAAATAATATTTAAGTGTACTCACCCAAAAAAAGACAACAATAAAATATGCTTTTTGCAAGTACCATATGATGTTAGTGCTTCATAAAACCATAGAATTTTGATAGAATGAACAAGTTGATATAAAAGCTGAAGCAATATAAGTATTTATAATGTAAATATATATTTAGCAACATCTACACAATAGTGCCTCAATAATGCTTCAAAAATGACAAGAAATGATAGCATAAACTTGACAAAATGATAGTAATTGTCAGAAGCAATGATGACAATGTATTATTAGCTTTTGATCTTGCTTTTAAGGAAATTTTTCTGCTATTATAGACGACTGTAGCAATATTTTGCAACAACAGAAAATTAGTTAGTAAGTTAGTCTAATCTAAAGTTAGAAATAGTTAGTAAAATTCTTAAGGTAGATGGTTTAAGAATTTGTTTGGCAATCAATCACTTGCAAGGTGTGAACTAGTGCCTTTTAGGGTAAATGGAGTCAAATTTGCAGCATAAATTCTTAGAGGGAAAAAACAAATGATAATAGATGAAATAATGGAAGGGGAAGATGATTGAGGTGTTAGTAACTTAATGCCTCAACATCTAAAACCCTATATGGAAAAAAGGCTAGAAAGTAGGTAACCCTAGGCCCTAACGATTTCCTTCTTCTTTAGATCAAGCTTGGAATAAAATATGTGAAGCTAATGAATCAATGCTACAAGAGTTCTACAAAGGTAGTGCTCTAGCACATTATTCAAGGGATATGTACTCAAGAAAAATCAAGCAGGTGAAAAATTATAAAGAAAATGACAATAACACGTGTTTTTCTCCCAGGGTTTCAAACTAGCAATTTCATAATCTTAGAAATGAATAAGAAAATGTACCATAAAAATTCAAAATAAAGAAGGATTGCATATTTTTACTTACTTCATCAAGAATAATATAGCCATAAACCCTAGTTGAAGACTTTCCACCATGAAAATGAAAAAATACACCAAAAATAACCTCCTCCAATAGTTGCGCAACACTTAATTTCAGCCAATAATCCTTAAAAGAGGCCGAATTTTAGAACTCAAACTCGTGTGAGTGAAAGATGATGAAAAAATGAGAGTATTAACTCTCTATTTATACAATATGAATGACCTTTAATTACATTTTAGGTCAAAAAAGGCCAACATGTCCAGTTTACATCAAAAATCTGTTTTTACATAAAATTAAGAATTAAAAACCCTAATTTTCCTTTAGGGATGATGTCATGCCCCTCCTAGGGTGACGTTAGGCCCCATCATGGAACACTAGGCCTCAGAAGTGATATGTTAGGCCTCAAAAGGCCCTAAAACTTCCACACGTTGCAACCAAGCCGTCCTCATGACAAAACCCTAACTAGATGATGTCAAGGCTCAAAATGATGATGTCGGGGGCCTTCAAGGGCCAACGTCATGGTGGAAGGGAAAGACACCCCTAGGTCCAGGGATTCCAAAGTGTCTATGAGGGAACACCCTTCTTTTTCTCTGGTGCAAGCCTCTGGTACCTCTCTGCCCTTGGCTGGGGTCACAACATCCATATGGTGGGATTTTAGCCCCATGGAGGTCCGAACTATTCATCTTCCCATATGTACTTGTTCTTCGAGAATGGTCCCACATCAACAAAATGTACGCCCTCCATGGGATCATAAGTCACAGGGATCATAGAAATGTCAATCACATCTAATAATCAAGTTACCCAAACATGTGCATCAAACCCCCCTTTACTCAGAAAAATGCTCAAAGACGTCATGCAGTTTAACAAGCTAGGTTTGGAGAGGGTCTGAGGATGTCCTATTGGGCTAATCCTCCTCAGGTTTGGGGCGTTTCCTAGGTGAATACCAATATAGGTCATGTATATGTATAATATGGTGTAGGGAATGTTTAGGCAAGGGGTGCAGTGATAACAGGGAAATGTAGGTCTTACCTGTGGGTGCCTCTATAGAGAGTAAGCTGCACCTTCTCATGGATTCCATTGTTTCCTAGCCCATTCAATTCCTTTTACTCTTTGTCTTATCACTTTTTCTTTTCAAGAGAATAGTTGGAGGACACTATCCTGGCATGGTGACCAGTGGTGACAATGTTACCCACAAGCATTTCACGGAAATGAGAAAGCTGGCTCATGATGAGACCCCCTTTCTCTTGTCTATGCCAACAAGAGACACTAGCTTTTTTTGGTGACCAGATGGATGTCATTGTCATACCTCTACATGCCCATGGACCCAATAGGCCGACTCACGATGAGACCTCCTATCCACCAACTAGGTCTTGAGTTTTATTTATTTATGGGTCCCCTTTTCTTGCTGTGAAGCCTTTTATTGCTCTCTTGAGAATCCCTAGGTGAAGCATCTCAAGGTTTCATCTTGGATTTTAACTTTTTCTAGCTACTTTTACCCTCTGAGCCTTTATACCCTTCTTCCCACAAGGAAAGGTACAACCCTTACTAGCTTGGCAAACCCAATGCTTGAACCAATGTAGGGGAAATATGGGAAGGGTAATGATGAAAAGTGGTAAGTATGGAAGGAATGGAAGATGACCTTTCATAGACCCACCCAGTGGAAACTCATCCCTAAGGGAACCAAATTACTAGGGAACTCTGTCACCCCCCCAGGTATGGACAAGTTAAAGAGCATAATTTCCAAGAAAACATCATGAAGCAAAAGAGAATTCAATGCACATATTCAAATGTTTTGAGAATAAGAGTGACACATACCATAATACCTAGACTTATTACCTCATGGAGAAAGACCCAATGCTACTTCAGAACCAGGCCGATGTGATGGATGTTGCTGTTGCTGATAGATAGGAGGCACTGAAGAAAAGATGGGCCCTCCAGGGCCAAGATCAAGTCATATGGCTCTCGATACTCCATGTCTAGTACCTGTGGGCCTCGAGACATAATCTCCTTAGTTATCCCTAGGATAGGGGATAACAATGAGCATCATTTCAATACCTAATCCATTTGATTATGTTGTATCTTAGATTGCTCTAGATTTCATGATATGTGCTTGGACATTATTCCTTTTTCCCTGCTTCACCTTGGTGGTTGACATTGTTCCCTAGTAAGTGGTCTTCTTTGGGAATCGGTTTGCTACTGGGAAATCCTTTAATAAGCCTATGTACCATTTTCGAACATACTTACCATTTTCCATCATTATTCCCCTCCGTTTCTTTATCTCTTGGGATTTTAGGGTGTATTGACCCAAGAAGGGGTTTCCCCTCATTCTATGGGAACAAGGGGCTAAAGGATCAGATGGGTTAGTGTTGGGTAAAAGATAAATCCATATATGAACCTTCCAGATGCTTCACCCAGTGATCACCAAAGAAAGAATTAAAACACTTATCTTTGAATAAAAGGGGACCCATAATATAACAAAGCAATGTCTGGAAGGTAGATTGGAGGATAGGAGGTATCATCACGAGCCGACCTATCACGTCCATGGATATCTAGTGGTATTTCATTGTCATTATTTGGTCACCAAACCATGGAAGTGACTCTCAGTTGCATGGCTAAGAGAAAGGGGGTCTCATCAAGAGCTAGCCTTCTCATTTCCATTAGGAATTTGTGGGTTACATTGCCACCATCTGGTCACCATGCCAGGGAAGTGACCTTCAACCTCTCCTTGTGCTAAAGAAAATATAAAGAAAGAAATATAAAAGGAAAATGATGGGCTTGGAAAAAGTGCATTGTGGATGAAGGTACCACACACCCTCTACAAAGGCACCCATGAATGAGACACTATGACCCCTAGTATGTCATGAGCCTTATGCCCATTGATTCTTGACCCCATCCACCTCATACACTCTACATGGCTTAGAGAGGGACCTATTGGAGGCTCTCCTTGAACTAGGGAAAGATCTACCCAATAGGACACCTCGTCAACCCTCCCATACTTAAGCTTGACAAGTCTCATAGTGTCTTTGAGTTGTTAATTGTTTGATATAGTAATATTTGATGCACATGCTTAAATGTCTTATCTATTGATTGGAACCACTTATCATGATGTTATGACTTGAGATCCTTGGAGGGC
>SNQJ01S0018507.1:124498-144009 GCA_010110895.2 Picea sitchensis
TGTGCATTGAGCACCAGATCCTCCTTCCAAAACTAGATCAAGGAACACAACCACTCTCTATCAAGCACAAAGCCTTAACACATATTCATTCCCTTGCAAAAATCCATTCAGACCACTTCCACTTAGCTCAAAAGACTACTCAAGAACTACTTCTACCATACATTCTTATTTTATTTATACTTTTACAAACCCTTACAATAGGGCCAAACATGGGAAAACCCCATGGGCCGACATCCAATAACCCATTATAAAAACCCTAAATAACCCCTTACTGGGTCCACATAGCCCGCAAAACAAGTGATATCCACGATCTCAACTCCTCCTGGACACTCCGTCCTCGACCAATGTGTTAAATTCCAAAAGTGGGCCAACTCTGACCAATGTTTCCTCAAAACTTGGCCGAGGGCCAACAGAGGGGAAAAACGTCCCACTTTTGAGCATGACGTCATGATATTGGGGGCTAGGGCTTGGTGGTGAGGTGCCACTCATTTTCACTTGGACGTTTTGAAGAGAATATGGTTTTCACCATGATGAGATCACTTAGATGCTTGACACATGGCCTTGGGAGGCCCTTCCATGCTTCTCCAACACCAACGATCTCCTCAAAGTAGAAAAATGTCTCCTAAAGGGGTGATGTCATCCTAGATTAGGGTTTAATTTGTGCAAAAGATGAAATTTTAAGTGAATTGTTTAATATTATTGTGTTAATGGGGAAATATTAAGGTTGTTGACCCCTAATCTTGTGTTTTACTCCTTATTTTGTGGACAAGCCACGCTGGCTAATTTTTGTGTAAATAGAGATCATAAGATCTCATTTTGAATCACAACTCTCCACTTGTGAGAGACTTTAGTCTGAAATTTTCGACCTCCTTATCTCTTTTATTTCTTGTGCACTTGTTTTATGGCTATTTTTATGAATGGTTGATGGAGGAAGGCCTAGCGCTAGCTTTGGATGATGCTTTCTAGTTCTTGTGGTGAATTGTCTTAGCATTTCACTTAATATTGGTATGGTTTTTACTCTCTTTCTATCATTTATTTCAAGTCAAGTTGTGTTATGCTAGGATATAGGTGGGAAGTATAAGGGCATACACCCCCACCATAGTCTTCACCATTTTTTCTTGCTTCATCTCATTGATTAAGGGTTTTCTAAGAGAAGTATAAGGGCATACACCCTCTTAGCTTAAACCCTAGCTTAGAGAAACTTGCCTTGGGAAGTAAGAAGGCTTACACCCCCAATGAGGTATCTTCTCTAAGCTTCTTGTGACTCCATTAACCCAAGAGTAAAGGCACTAGTCATTGATTTGTTGTATTGGAGATATAAAATTATTGCATTGGGAAACATGAATTTCGATCATTTTTAATTCTTGAAAAGTGGATTGTCTTCCTTGTGCCTCGAGAACCTCACAACCTCTACGACATCCCCATATAGGGGCTACTTATTGATTCTGTTACAAAATTGCATCTTCATTCATTAGGGCTGCATAAACCCTAACTTACTTTCTTAAATAACTCTTTATTCAACCATTGGTTTTTGCTCAGAGCTTGCACACTTACTCTACTTGTCCTAGTGCACTTTTTGGAAACTTTTGAGGGGATTCCAGTGGCTGATTTTCTTGCTGTAATACATTTAATATTACAACCATAAGGTTGATATAATTTGCCGCAGACAAGTGTTTACAACAACCTGATATTTTGTGCTATAATTTTGGATTTTCATCTTGAGTTTAGCTAGTCTTTGTCTTGTATTTTTCTAATTGATATCTAGCACTTATTGAGCAGATTTTAGTATCATTTATTTTCTGATATATACTGTTATCTACTACTGAAAATTAGGGAGAAAAAGGTTAACTTTCTGATCCAACTAACATATACTGTTGTAAAGTGTCTTTTCTTGTGTCTCAGATAGGTACACTCATATAGAAAAGAACTATAATTGTGGGGAAATCATTACTTAACTTGCAAGGAATCTCTCCCTACCTTTGTTTCCATATAGACTTTACCTCTAGGGGATTCGTTTCCACTTCCCTCCATATCCATTTCAATCCCCTTAGGGTCATCGGGATCGCCTCCCTAGAGTGACCTAGTCACCCTTGAAGTGCATGACCTACATCGAGGTGACATTGGGTGTAGGATTCCAATAGTTGTAGCACTTGTTCCATGGTTGGGTTGGGATTTTACCAACCTACAACTTGTGCCATAAAATTTTGGTGCCACTGCCGGGGAGTATTTTGAATCCTCTTCGTACTCTAACAACACTTTAGTAAGCTATCACAAAGCCTTTACCTTATCTTACCTGGCGACTCCACCCAAGGGACGTTCCCTTTCCACCCTCCTTGATGAAATCATTTTGAAATTCATTTGGTGACTCCACCTTTCCAAAATCCTTCTTTCCCCAAACCTTTTCCCCCTAGGAGGTTCAATCCTTCTAAGGTTTACCAAAGAAGGCCTCCTCTCAAGTCTCTCGTTGCTAAAACCCTTTTCCATAAATCCCTTCCCCTTGCTCCAATGGATCACCCTTGGGAAAGAGACCTCTACAAACCTCTTAACATGGCCAATATTCAGGGCTACCCTAACAAGATGCCGACATATGTCAACAAGTGGTTTCCAAAGTTTCGAGGAAACAATGTGATAACTGTCGAAGACCACATTTATGTCATGGGACGAGACATGGAAAATGCATGTATTGATCATGAAGATGTGGCCATGAGACTATTTTACTCATCATTGACTAAGGAGGATCTTGATTGGTTCAAGGGACTCCCTGATAATCATATCACGACCTATGATTCCTTTTCTAGCTTATTTAAAATAATATTGTCAAGAAAAGAAGATGGTGGGACACTTGCAACTCAGTTCAATCAAGTAAAGAAAAATGAGAATGAAACGGTAAGGGAATTGATTTCAAGATTTGACAAGTTGTACAATCAAATTCCAATAGACTACTGTCCTACAACATCATCAGTTGGTCTCATTTACATGAATTCCTTTGAAGGGAAGTTCTGATACATTATTAAAGATAAAAATCCCACATCATTGGCAAAAGCTAAAGAATTCAGTATCCCTACAACAACGTAGAATCAAGAACTAAGGTTTCCAACAACAATGCTCCTAGTCTAATTTCTCTCATGACTCAGAAGATAGATTAGATGAATACTTAGTTTGATCAAGTGAGAAATCAGCTTATGAATTGTATGACTACAGTGGAAAGAAATCAATTTGATCCCATAACTCAGTTTACCAGAAAAAAAAGAGATTCCACTGGTTGGAAACCAAGACCTCAACGAGAGGAAAAGGCCCCAGATACTTTGAAACCTGTTGGGACAATTGATTTACAAGAATGGTGTCTACCATGCCAAAAGACCCACATGGAATATGAGTTACCCCGATAAAATGAAGATTACCATGATGATATAAACTTCATGATTTTCAATCTCAACGATGAACAAGATGCTCAAAAACTGGTCAATGAAGCCATAATAATAGAATAAAGAGAGGGGAGACTCCGAGCCTTAAGTAAGTTGACAGATGATCAGAATAAGGAACTAAAGAGGAGGGAAATTTTAATCTAAAGAAGAAAAAATGCTTTAGCCTTTTCGTAAATGCCTGACACTCCTGTTACACTAGCATAAAAGGTGGCTCCACCACCACCACCACCGGTATATGAGTTTCTCCCTAAGACAACTCCTGCAGATGACATTTAGTTGAATATAGATGTTGCAAATATGTTTGGAAAACTGAATATGATGGTCCCAGTAACAGATATATGTAAGATCCCTTCTATGAAAAGGGAGGTTTTGAAAATCTTACAGGTTCCAACCAAGAAGGAGGATCCTCCCATCATGTTAAACACTATGTATCTCAATCAGACAAAATACAAGAAACCTCCCTTCTATATCTCATTAGGAATGAATGGCCTCCACTTGAAAAACTACATGCTTGATTTATGGGCCTCAACAAATGTCACATACTTGAAGGTAATGAAACAACTTGGTTTAAAGACAACCCGACCTTATGGAAATGTATGTGGTATTGATTCCAGAAGAGATAATGTCTTTGGAGCATGTGAAGACATTGAGGTATTTTTGATATATTTTCCACATATCAGCGTCCTCATGGATATATTGGTGATCAATGTCCTTGATGCCTAGGGGATGTTCTTATTAAGGACCTGGTCCTCGACCCTTGGAGGTTTCCTTAGAATGGACCTTACACATGCATATATTCCCATGGGCGATGGAAAGTATGAGATCCTGCATAAAAGGGAGAAGAAAGACACACATGTGATGAATATGAGGGGGCCCGACTATATTAGTGAACACTACCATGATATACCTCCACATATTTTTGAATATGATCCATCCGAGCTACCCTTCATGAAGGAAGATGCAGTAGAAATTTTCTCTCATGGACAGATAAAATTAAGACTGCACAATACCATAAGGAGCCAAAATCTATTCTTATTATGCAAAAAGAAGATGAGAAAAATGAACAATTTATGGAAGACACAGTCCACATAGAGCCTCCATATGATGAGAATACACCTTGCATCGATTTAAGTGAAGGAAGTCTTGTGCTCATGTGGGACAAAAGAAAGGGCAAGCCAAGATATGAACAAAAAGATAAAAATTCATGGTTTGGCCCTTACATCATCAAGAAGAAGTCCGAAAAACAAAGGCACTATTTGACATCATTAGATGAGAGAAAGATGCCATTGCCAATAGATGGGTCTCTTCTCCAACCTCACATCCATGTCACATGAATTATTCAGGGCCCGTGCCCCAGGTAAGTAGGTAAGTCATTTTGATTCCCTGCATTTTCATATTGATTTCTCATACTAGTTTAGATGCATTTCATTTTCATTCTACTCTACTGCATATTGATTTCATGCTTAGTTTAGAAATTTTATTGAAAAAATGCCAAAATTTTCTTTTCCTAGTTCAATTGTTATGGATTATGATCATATGAGAACAAGGATGAGTAGGCCATCCTTCACTTGACAGTTTGATGTTTACTTGTAGGAACATGTCTACCAAGAGATGCTGCAGTTCTCATGCACTCTATGATGAGCACATGTCCCCAAGTAGGAGACAAATGTTATCCCCATTTTGTGGATAACTAAGGAGATGATGTCTCAAGGCCCTCAGGTTGCAAATATGGAGTGCCGAGAGACTACATGACCATCAATACCCTTTTCATAGATGGGAAACCCACTCACCACCACAGATGGTCACAGGTTTACAGATGGCATCCACCACACCAGTTGGCTTCCAGAAGACAGTGGGCCTTGCTCCATGAGGTACAAGTCAGTATTATGGTGAGCATAATTTCAATACCTAATCCATTTGATTATGTTGTATCTTATATTTCTCTAGATTTCATGATATGTGCTTGGAAATTATGCCTTTTTCCCTGCTTCACCTTGGTGGTTGACATTGTGCCCTAGTAAGTGGTATTATTTGGGAATTGGTTTTGGGGGTGGTTTCTCTTGGAAATCCTTTAATATCCATGACATTCAGACCATACCCCACAATTTTCCATCATTATTCCCCTTAGTTTTCCTTATCTCTTGGGATTTTAGGGTGAATTGACCCAAGAAGGGGTTGTCCCTCATTCTATGGGAGAAACTGAAACCCATATGGGTTGGTTTTGGGTAAAAGATAAAACCATATATGAACCTTCCGGATCTTACGTAGCCCATGGATCAACCAAAATAGATAAAACACTTATCTTTGAATAAAGGGAACCCATAATATAACAAAGAAAGGCACGAAGGTAGATTGAGGATAGGAGGTCTCATCTGCGAGATGACCTATCCGTCCATGGATATCTAGTGGTATGACATTGTCGTCGGTCTCAAACGAGGGCGGGTGACTCTGGGTTCATGTGAGGAATGGGATCTCATTAAAATGACCTTTTCATTTCCATAAGGCATTTGTGGGTGACATTGCCACCATATGGTCACGCAGCTAGGAAGTGACCTTCAACCTCTCCTTGTGCTAAATAAATTATCCAGGTGGATGTCGGTGGCCAACCACCTTTCCAAATGGCTCAAAAGAGTATTCTGGCAATTTTGGCAAATTTACTACACTATTACAGCGGGGTTTCACTTCGGGCCATTTGAGGCCTAAATGAGATTTTTTTCGAGATAGAGGTTCTAAATGATATCTAAGGCTGATTGAGGCCCCAAAATGAATCTCTCGTGATACCTTTCCAGCGAGCTATCCTGCATAAAAGCGAGAGATGGAAGTATGCAAAAGTTACGACGGCAGGAAGTTGATGCACCAACTTACCCAAGCGGGGCCAACATGACTTTTGGTAACTTCATCTCCCTAGGGTTAGGTTTTTGGATGTCTAGAGTTTTAGCATTCCCTGATTATTATAAAAAGGCCTCGAGCCTCATTGTAACCATCTTCTTGAATCACGGTAAGATCACATCTCTTTTGAAATAAAACGCCGCCATTCTAAGCGAGGTCTTTCACTGTATTTTCGGGTCCACCATTTATTCATTAATAGAAATCATGTATTCTTGTATATCTATGGTAGTTTGCATCTCCGATACATTTACGTTATATTATTGAATATCATTGATATCTACGTGCATTTCCTTATTATATCTCCGCTCTCATTTAGATGAAATAATCCGGATCGATGGTATCATAGCAGGCTGCTCCATCGTTTCGATTACATGTCCCGTGAGGGTAAATTATGAGAGTTGAATTTCGATCTTGTCTCTCTAGAAGACAATGTCGCGCAAGAAACCCTCAATGGTGGAAGAAAAGAAAATCGACGGAGTAGACAATCCTATCGGAGTCTGATTTGAGCAAGCTCTCACATGATAGAGGATGAAATGATGGAGAATTTTTAGCACATCCTTCAACGCCCTAGGTAATGGTATCTTCTATTAGCGACCACTTTGGAAGCACTGTACTGCAAGGAATTACAGTTAATTTTATTCCCATATTTGAAGGTCAAATGAATCTGAGATGCCCTATAGATAAATGGTTATATTTGCTAGAAGGTTATTTCTACGTTCATGGTACCGGACAAGGAAAGATCATTTTTGCGCTCCTTAAGGCTCTCCCCATGTCAAACATTGGTGGAAACTTAAAGACGAGTTCCCGCAGAGGAATCTGGAGATTATGGGCGAACCCACTTGGGATTTTGTGGATCTTGATCAAAGGAGCGATTACTACCACATTGATAACTATGAAGAACGATACATGAGATGGACCACACTGCGGTAGAGAGGGGCCAAGCAGTTTTATATTTCACCAATACCTTCCATTATGCGCGCAAACTGGGTATCAAAGACTCTGACGACATTTGGTTTTGAAATGCCGTGGGGCTCTACAAATACATCCAAACTAGAATGGATCTTCTGGACATCATCACTCGGTCTTATCCGATGTTATCTTTGTTAAAATTGAGCGGAAATTTAAGCGCGAACAAAGCGGGAGTTTGGAGTGCGCAAATCACAACAACCAAAGTATGACAAAGACAACCCTAACAAAGCAGTCTCCGGGAAACCAGTCCAAGCCACGGGGAAAGAAGGGTCCGCGGGGAAGACAAAGAAGGACATGAAAAATGGTGTGATTTCCACAAAAGCCCACGGCACAACCGGGATGAATGTCACTCAAATAGTCATTGGTGGCGAGATCAAAGACAAGGGCGAACCACAGTTAGTCGATTATGAAATACTGGTAAAGAGCGGATCATCGGCCGGACCCAACTGGCTACATTGTCGGTGACCCATGTAATTCAACGAGAAAACCGGATCGAGAGGGGAAGCCTTTTCATTCCACCGGATGTGGGTGAAGGGACCCAGCTGCATTTTATTGTTGTTGATGGCGAGGCCGAAGAACCTCATCTCAGTAGAATTCGTCCAAGCGGTTGGGCTTGCCGACCACCACACACCCATAACCATACAACATTGGGTGTAGCCAGTGAGGCCGAGATCTTCATGTCGTGCCGGTGTGTCGATTGTCATCACATCCAACCCTTCAAGGATGGTATTATGTGATGTTGCCCCTTGGATGTATTGTGATGTTCTCTTGGGCCAGCCATGTGAAACACCATGCTATCTATGAGTCTCGACCGTAGTGTCATTATTAATCTGAGAGGTCATCTCTACGAGGATACGGAGGTAGTTCAATCACGCCCCACCTAAAAGTTTTTTAAGGTAGTATCTCATACTAGAAAATTCATCTTCTCCTGTCACGATTCCAGGGTGAATGAAGGATCGCGACCACCGGCTTGATAGCACCTTATCCAGAAGCGGTCATGGAGTTGCAACAAAGCCGCGAAGATTCATACGCACACAGTCATGTAAAATATCCAGATTGGTTAAAAGGTCCAAACCTTCCATACGGGTTCGTGACGATTTCCACAAACTAAGCGTGACTTCTCCAACAAGACAAGCGGCTCACCAAGATCGGTCAACCAAATGCTTTCCCTCTCCCAGGAACTCCAGCGCCAATAGACCATTTAGCGTCCTACGGAGGAGGATTGATCTAGGATGTCGGGGCCGCCCACCTTTCAAATGGCTCAAAAGCAGTTTTCGGCCATTTGGCCATTTACCCTATTTTTTAGCGGTGCACTTAGGGGCCATTTTGAGGGCCTAATGAGTTTTTGGATCTAGGTTCTCAATGATATATGAAGATGATTGAGTCCCCAAAATTAATCTCCTCGTGATACCTTTCCTTGATATCTGCGCCTAAAGCGGAGATGCGGTATGAAAAAGTTACGAAACCAGGAAGTTGATGCACCAACTTACCCAAACGGGACCCACATGACTTTGGCGCTTCATCTCTAGAGTTAGGTTTTAGTGTCTAGGACTTTTGGCATTCTGATTATTGTAAAAAGGCCTCGAGCCTCGTACCAACCATCTTCTTGCGAATGCGGTAGCCATCACATCTCTTTTAGGAGATAGTACGCCCACCATTCCTGGCGAGTCTTTCACTCGTATTTTTACTACGGTCGTACATTTATTTCATTAATAGAAATCATGTGATAACGTATATCGTGTTTATGGTTGCATCTACGATTACATTTACTGTTATATTATTGAATATCCACGGGTGATATCTCTATGCATTTCCTTATTATATCACAAAATCTCATTCGTCTTAGAAATAATCCGGATCAAGAAAATATAAAGAAAAAAAAGGAGGAAAATGATGGGCTTGGAAAGAAGTGCATTAGAGATGGTACCAAACCCTCTACAAGGCAGGTAGATGAAGGACACTATATGACGCTAGTGTCATGATCCTATTCAGTAGTCTTGACCCAGCCACCTCATACACTCATGGATTAGAGGAGGACCTCTTGGAGTCTCCTTGACCCTAGGGAAAATCTGCAATAGGACACCTCGTCAACCATCCCATACTTAAGCTTGACAGTCTCATAGTGTCTTTGAGATGTGGTATTTGATATAGTAATCTTGATGCACATGATTATATGGATTATCTATTGATTGGATCCACTTATCATGATTTTATGAATTGATATCCTTCGATGGCGTGCTCATTTGTCTTTCTGGGACCTAATTTGGTCGATAATTTTGGGAGAACAATCCTGGCTCGAGATTAATTGGCTACAATTACATGTTGGATGCCAAGGGACTACATGCCGGATGAGAGAGAGTTCACTTGTATGGCCTTGATGACAGATGACCTAGCCCACCCATGCAGCATGGCAGAGTTTCCCGGGGAGGGGAAACACATCCCGAGCGACGTCATGTGGGGGCTAGGGTGGTGGTGGTGCCACACTCATTTCACTTGGAAGTTTTGAGAGGGTTTTCACCATGATGAGATCACTTAGATTATTGACACATGGCCTTGGGAGGCCCTTCATGCTTCTCCAAACACCAATGACCTCCTCAAAGTGTCAAAACATCCCTAGGGGTGACACCATCTTAGATTAGGGTTTAATTTGTGAAAAATATGAAATTTTAAGTGAATTGCTTAATATTATTGCGTTAAGGGGGAAATATTAGGGTTCTTGGGCTTCGTAATCTTGTATTTTACTCCTCATTTTTTGGACATGCCATGTTGGCTAATTTTTGTATTAATAGAGATCATAAGATCTCATTTTGAATCCTAACTCTCCCATTGTGAAGAGCAAATGACTGAAATTTTTTAGGCCTCCTTATCTCACGGTATCTCTTGTGCACTTGTTTTTATGGCTATTTTATGAATGGTTGATGGAGGAAGGCCTAGCGCAAGCTTTGGATGATGCTTTCTAGGTCTTGTGGTGGTGTCTTAGCATTTCCATTGATATTGAGTATGGTTTTAATCTCTTGCCATCATTTTATTTCAAGTCAAGTTGTGTTATGTTAGGAGCTAGGTGGGAAATATATAAAGATACACGTCACCATAGTCTTCACCATTTTCTTGCTTCATCTCATTGATTAAGAGTTTGATAAGAGAAGTATAAGGCATACACCCTCTCAGCTTAACCCCTAGCTAGAGAAAATTTCTTGGGGAGTAAAAGGGATTATACCCCCCAAGGAGGTAGCTTCTCTAACTGCCTTGTGATTCCATTAACCCAATAGTAAAGGTGAGTAGGCATTGATTTGTTCTCTTTGAGGATATAAAATTATCACATTGGAAAATGTGATTTTCGGTCTTTTTACTTCTTGCACAAGTGGATTGTCTTCCTTGTGCCTTGGGAACCTCACAATACTAATCCCCATCTATGGGATACTTATTTATTATGTTACAAAATTGCATCTTCATCCATTGAAACAAAATCCTAACTTACTTGTTTAAATAACTCTTTATTCAACCATTGGTTTTGCTCAAAAGATTGCACACTTACTTTACTTGTCCTAGTGCACTTTTGGAAAGTTTGAGGGGATTCAGTGGCTGATTTATTTTTGTAATACATTGTCATTAGAGCAATAGGATGATATAATTTTTTGAGAACAAGTGTTTACAACAACCTTATCTTTTGTGCTAGAAGTTTGGCTTTTCATCTTGAGTTTAGCTAGTCTTTTCTCTTGTATTTTTCTATTTGATATCTAGCACTTATTGAGAAACTTATAGTATCATTTATTTGATGATATATTCTGTTATCTACTGCTGCAAGTGGGATCTTAGCACAAAGTCCAACTAACATATCTTGTTGCAAGTGTCTTTCTCATGTCTGGAAGGTAATCTCATCTAGAAAAGAACTATACTTGTGGGTAAGTCATTACTTAACTTGCAAAGAATATCTCCCTACCTTTCCTTCCATCTAGAATTGACCTCTAGGGGATTCTTTTCCACTCTCTGGTTTCAATCCCCTAGGGTCCGAGATCCCTAGATGTGAGCCTAGTCTGCTGAAGTGTCAGGACCTCCCCTTCGAGGTGACTTTGGGTGTAGGAATCCCATAGTTGTATCACTTGTTCCTTGGTTGGGTCGGGTTTTTCCCATCCTACAACTTGTGCCATAACACCCACAATAAAATCCATGAAGATGTCCCTCCAAATATTGGGTGGAATGGAAGATGGTTTGTAGTGTGCCATGAAGATTTGATTGTTTTTCCACAGTTGTGTTGACAAACATCTGTCTAGACAAAGATTAAATGTCCTTTTCTAATCCCGAGAAAAAATAGCGTTTGACTGGGTCATGGGTTTTGGCAAACCTTAGTGACCAATTGTGGAGTGTATGAGCTTCGATGGCTTGCATGGAATTTAGTTGTGACTATTTACTTAAATACAAATGACCTTTGTATGAAGCTCATCATTATGCCAAGAGTACCTTGGGAAAAATGGAGAATGGCTTTACAATTGTTGGATCCGGATGCAAAGTTTTGGATGTTTGTATCCATTCTCGGTGTTGAACAACAGAGTCAAATGCGGTACAATGAAGGAGAGGGAGAAAAAGGGACCCTTCATGTATTTTTCATGAAAATCCAATATACACATTTTCTTTTTCCTTTCTTGTAAATGATCTCATAATAATATCAAGAGCTTAGTCACCCATTTTTCTTTCTTCGAGGAGGAAGGTCGTTGCTCCAAAATACTTGAGACTTTGATGATCGTCTTAATTTGGAAGCATTGTTCCCAGAGATAAGGGCACCAGAGATCCAAAATATGCAAAATAGACAACATTTCCTTTCATGGATTAATTGTGTTAAATGGTGTTTTAGAATTGTTGTTTAACAGGTAAAGGCCACCCAAATGGTGTTTTGAAAATTGTTTGCTGGTAAAGGCCAAAGGTCTACTCTCTTGCATAAGGACTACTCCAATTCCTCTCCCAAAGGCATCACATTCCAAGACAAAGGTCTTTGTGAAATCAGGAAGGGCCAAGACTAAAGTAGTGCACATAGTCGCCTTCAAGGCTTGAAAGGACTAATCAACTGTGAGAGTCCAAGTGAAAGGATTATTTTTAAGGAGAGTAGTGATAGGCGCCACAATATTTCCATAATTATGAAAAAACTTGTGATAATATCCAGTTAAACCCAAAAAACCACAAATTTTTTTGATAGTCTTGGGGCGAGGCCAATCTTGCATTGCTTCAATATTATTAGGATCCACCCGGACGCCAACCTTTCCAACAATATGACCCAAGTAATCAAATTTCGAGGTTCCAAAGGCACATTTAGAGTGTTTGAGGAAAAGTTGGTGCTGAGAGAGTAGATAGAGAATTTTGTCCACATGGGCAAGATGAGATTTCCAAGTTTTACTATAGATGCGAATATCATCAAAGAAAACTAAGACAAAATGACAGAGAAAAGGATAGAAGAAATGATTCATGAGGCTTTGGAAGGTGGAGGGGACATTACACATGCCAAAGGGCATGACCAAGAACTCATAGTGACCCTCATGAGTTTGAAATGCAGTCTTGGGGATGTCAAATTCTTGCAAACGTATTTGGTGGTAGCTAGAACATAGATCAATTTTAGTGAAGTACTAAGCACCACTCAACTCATCCAAGAGATCAACAATGACATGAATGGGAAACTTGTCCTTGATGGTGAGTTTATTGAGGGCACAAAATTTAGGACACATGCGCCAAGTACCATATTTCTTGAGTACCATGACCATATGAGAAGAATAAGGGCTAGTACTGGGGCAGATAACACCCGCTTGGAGCAATTCGTACAATATTTTCTCAATTTCATTCTTTTGGGAAAAGGGATGACAATAAGGGTGAACATTGGGAGGAAGACTACCAGGAACAAGGGGGATGGAATGATCATGAACAACATGAGAAGGCGGAAGTCCTTGAGGAGTGGAAAAAACAAATTTATGTTTGGAGAGGATAACTTGGAGGCCATGATACACAAAGGGTGTCTCAATTGCTTGAATGGAATGGAGTTGAGAAATAATATCGTAATGGCCTTTCTTGAGGATATTTTCTATGCGATGGGAACTAATGATCTCAGGAGAACCAACTGTGAGACCTTAGAAGTGATGCCTTTGTCCCTCCGATTGGAATTACATGGTTAATTACTTACAATCCATAAGAATGGGACCCAAAGTGCATAACCATTCAACACCTAACACATTGTCACAACCGCCCATGTCAATGGAAAACATATGATATTTCAGGTGGTAATGTCCAATTTGAAGACGTACATTTTCACAATGCCCACCACATTTCATGGACCCACCATTAGCTATCATGATTTGAAAATGATTGACAACAAGAATATAGCAAATGGTTTCCTGGGTAATGCGATGATGAATAAAATTGTGGGTGCTACCACCGTCAACAAGGATGATGACCTTCCTATGCTTAATATATCCAATGAGCTTGAGGGTTTGTGGAGCAAAACATCTAGTGAGGACATGCAAGGAAATGAGTGGGTCAACTTTAGGTGGGTCAACGAGATCCTGGGTAGCATTAGGAAGGGAAGGCTCTTCAACAAGGGGAACTGTCATATCTTCTTCAGGAACATCTTTAGAAATGGCCATAAAAAGTTTTTGTTCCTTACACTTGTGCCCCAGAAACTATTTTTCATCACAATTATAGCAAAGACCCTTCAATGGGCGTTCAACCATTTCAACCCTAGTTAATTTCTATACCTTGAGGGGAGTGGCAGGGGGGTTAGGATTAGTGGGTCGAGGGAGAGGAACAAAAGAGGGTTTTTTGTTCTGGGAAAAAACAACTTGTTGGGCCTCTTTGGCACGTTTATTAGCTTCCAACCAAGTATGAGGGTGGGACATGAGAACATGGGAGTAGAATTGATCCTTTAGGCCAATGATAAAGCATTCACAGAATAATTCATCTGACATGCCCTCGGTTTGAAAGGATAAATACCCAAAAGCAGTTATAAAGTTTTCCACTGTGCCTGAATGTTTCAACTTGGTCAAACTACCGAGATAGTGGGTATCAATGTTAAAGAGGTCATAGAGATCTGGAACAAATTGGGTCCATGCAATATACCCCTGACGTGAATTTTTACTCCATTGCCACCATTACCATCGTTCAGGATATAGATAGAGGAAAAAATAGCGAAGTTTGGCCAACTCATCATTAATACCATGCCAAGAAAAATGATGCTCCATTTGAGTGACCCAACCTGTGGGATCAGAGCCATCAAATTTATTGACCTCAACACAGGGAACATGAGGGTCACGATGAAAGGATTTGGGTTGAAAATGCAGAGAATGAGAGGAATCAACAACATCTGGTTGGTCCCAGGAGGAAGGACCCGGAGTGCAGTTCAACAACTGATTGACAACAGATTGGAGGGTGTTAAATTGGTTCATTAATTTGGCATCCATGGTGTCAAATTGATGATAGATTTGGGTCTCAAATTGTGCAAGGCAGGAGTTGGTAGAGCCAATCTCATATGTCACTTTTTGGATGGATTCCTTGGATTGATTGATGGAAGCTTGCAGGTCTTGGTTGCGAGTGTTGTCCACTTGGAGAGGAGTGCAGGTAAGGGAAAATGGGTGTTTCAGACCATAGAAAAGGAATTATAAGTGATAGGTACCACTACGATCAAGGCAAGAAGGGGAATATAATGGGATAAGAGGAAAAATAGGGAAGCTGGGAAGGGGTCGGGTCCACTGAAAAAAAAAGGATTAAAAATGAAAGGTACAACTACAATCAGGAAGAAAAGGGAAATCCAATGGGATGGGTCCCAAATAAGTGTGTTGGCGGGACCACTGTACTTAATTTTTTTTTTTTTACTCTTATGGAGTTATACTCCGAGCTGAAGAATACTATAGTGTTGAAATGCCCAAATTCTTAACAGGAAGAAATATGTAGTAATTTCGCAACTAGAATGCAGGAGGCATAGTTGCATGACAATATGCATTATCTTTTCTATTTCTATTTCCTTCCCAAGGGTTAGGGTATGTAGGGTGTCTACAGATAAGGGTTTTCCCTATGATATATCTCTTTGATATATGTGCGAGGTCCAACAGTAGTACTCGACCCAATATCTCAGGGCACCAACTAAGGAGGATAGACCATTCTCTTAGCCATACTACTCGACTACCCAGTACTAGAGAGTATCTTACCAAGTTCTATTCTCGGTGGAACTATAGCAGTCAGACAACAAAACGATTTATCTTTAGAGGGCTTCAGGAGATCTAGGTTGATCCGTATACAAGTGTTGTCTGATGTGCTACCACTCGAAGGGGTACCAACAGGGGTTACAAGGGTGGCCAACAGATGTGTGCTTGAGTACAACTTGTATTTACTGTGTGTATTACTCCCCAACCATGGGTTTATGTGCGTAATGATAGATATCTGTAGCTTTAAGATGCCGAAATACATCTCTACCCTGGAAAAAAAAATTAACCCACAATTTTCTGTCGAGGAAAGTGATATAATACCACTTGTAAGGTACCAGGTCTATTTTATTAGCAGAAAAGAGAAATAATGCAGAGAATAACACCAATATAACAACAAAATATGGAAATACTGCAGAGATAACAACAAAACAACAGATTATATGGAACCACAACACCAAAATTATACGTTTATTGATATGAAACAAGGTTCACTTGCCTCTTCGAGGGGGCAACCTCTAGTAGAGAAGAGCTCTATTACAATAGTTCTTCAAGAAAACACTTCTCATACCCTCTACTCCTATTTATAATAAATCTATCTATCCAAAAGAACAATCTAGAGGAAGATCCTTCTAGAAGCAGAAGCTTCTATTAGGTCTTCTTACATTTGACTTATTCCTCATTATTGCTAGGCCTTATTAATATTGAATTTTATTACATGGAAATATATTATTCTACCCACTTGAGGGGTTAGGGAGGTTAGGTCCCTAGCATCACCCCTCTTGCATCAACACTACCCCAATACCTTTGTTGAAGGAATCACATTCTAGGATGAAAGTGTTAGTGAAGTATGGCACTACTGATATTGGAGTAGTGCACATAAGTTATTTTAAAGGCTTGAAAGACATGTTATGTTGCATCATTCCACATGGAAGCATTCCTTTTTAGGAAGGATGTTAATGGGGCGACAAGTATACCATAATTATTCACAAATTTCCTATAGTATCTAGAAAGGCCAAGGAAACCTTATAAAATTTTGAGTGTCTTTAGGTGTGGCTACTATTTCATTGCCTCAATTTTCATAGGGTCAACTCACACCCACTCTTTACTTGTAATGTGGCCCAAATATTCCACTTAGGAAGCACCAAAATCACATTTGGAACATTTTATGAACAATTAGTTATTCTAGAATAATTGTAAGGCTTGATCCACAAAGTCTCCAAATTTTTTTTGTAGATAAAAATATCATCAAAGAAGAGGAGTACAAAGTTGCATGGAATTGGTAGAAATATCTTGTTCATGAGGCTTGAAATGACATAGGGACATTGCAAAGACAAAGAGGCATCACTAGAAGCTCATAATGTCCTTTATGTGTACATAATGTGGTCTTGGGAATATCTAATTCTTTCATTTGAATTTGGTGATAACAAGAATGAAAATCAAGTTTAGTGAAGAACTATTCACTATGAATCTCATCCAAGAGGTCATCAATGATTGGAATTATAAATTTATCTTTGATCATCGGTTTGTTAAGAGTGAAAAAGTATGGACACATGCATTGGTTTCCTTCTTTCTTCAAAACCATGATTCCTAGGGAGGAGTAGGGGCTAGTTCTAGGACTTATCACTCCAAATTCTAAAAACTCTTGAATGTTCTTTTCAATTTCATTATTTTCCACAAAAGGATCTCCATAGAGATGCACATTGGGTAGTTGAATTCCTAGAATCAATGGGATTTCATGATGATGGTCACTACATGAGGGAGATAGGCTTTGTGGTGGATCAAATACCCGATGATGTTTTTCATATGAGGGGTTATCCATATCTTGGATGGAAAAATTATGAGATAATGTTAGTGTGACACTTTAAAATATTTTCCATATAATGAGAGACAATGATTTCGGCAGAGCCTACTTGGAGGCCTTTGAGAGTGTAAAAATGTCACTCATTATTGAAGCTCATTGATAACACCTTAAAATACATGGTAGCACGACCCATTGTTTGCAACCATTCTACTTCCAAAATGACACAACTTGTGTGCACCAAGCTAATTGAGAGGTCATTGACTAGGTAGCTAGGAGAGACATTTTGACTTGTACTTTGATCTCTTCCCTGAGATCAGTAATAAAACACTCCTTGAAAAACTCATTATTCATAATTTTTGTTATGTTCACTAATCACTCGAAAGAAACAATAAAGTCTTCCAGTATGTTGGTTTGATGCAACTTGATAAGCACCCCCATTAAATTAGTATTAGTTTTATATTGAGAATAGAGGACCTGCACAAACTAGTTCCATGAAAGGTACCCCTAGTATGCCTTCTTATTCCATTTCCACCATTGGAAACACTTCCTATCCAAATATAACACTCCCACTTTGATTTTCAAATGTTCATCCTCAATAACGTATATAGGGAAAGTTATGTGCCATTTGGCCAACCCATCTCGTTGGATTGGATCCATTGAGTTTATTCAAATATACTTTAGGAAATATGTGCATCATATTGGATAGATTGTCATGAAAGGGTGGTCTGGTATGCTGACTACTTCTTGTTAATGATTCACCAATAACCATCTTCCCCATCCAATCATTCCAATCATCCAATTAAGTGTTGAAGGTGGATTAGAGTGCATACACGTTGATCTGAATGTACTCTACTATTTAATGATGAATTGTACTTGTAGAGTGAATCTATGGATGGTTTGTATCTATTTATTGGTTGTAGAAAATTGGTCTTACTTTTGGGTGATCATTGTATCCATGGTCATGTTTCTAGTGGAGGTCATGGGACCACTTGGGTTGATCAAAAGGGTTACCAATGAGCTACACCAACACATGATCAATGCCATGTGAGGATTAGTTTAAAATGGTTACCCAAAATGGTCAAGGACCGCTTCAAACTACTTACATACCTTTTTTAATTGTCAAAATATTACTTTTCTGATAAAATTTTCAAATTCTAGATATTTCAAGTTTTGTAGGAATTACACTACCCGAGTTGTAGAGGTTTGATATGTTCCAAAGAGAAAATTAATTCCAAACAATATAGTTCTCTAATATAACTTGTGATTTCCAACAATAGTACTTAGGAGGTCTTTCATGTAACTAATTAAGAAGGATCAACTTTACCATTAATTGTACTATGTGATTCCCAAGTATGAGAGACTAATCTCTTTTAGTGTTGTGCTCGATGTAATGTAGTGACAAATGATCAAAAGGGTTTTGTACAAATAGTATCAAGTATGTCTAGGGAGATTTCAATATTCTCGATTAAAATATGTCGAAGATAGAATCCATGAATATATTTTGTCTACTGCAGTACTACTTGTAAGGCACCGATAGAAGGGTATAAGGGAATTCAACTAGGTGACCCCACTTGTATTCCCTCTATGTATGTTTTTTGACCTATTGAGTGATAGATATCTATGTTTCTCTATGTTTATAAATGTTAAAAGTTGTGTCTAGCTTAATTTTTTTTCTCTAATATGTTAGTTCTTATTGGCATAGGAATGTGATCTAATATAACTTGTATTGTACTTATATAGAAGAAACAAAGAATTAAGAACAATATATGAATAAAATCAATCTACAAAAGGTAAATGAAATAGAAAAGAGTATTTAACCTATAGAAAAAATAACCCTATATTGATATTTCAAAAGGTGAGCAATGTTCATGTGCCTCTTCCAGGAGGAAACCTTTGAATGAATGCAACTCCAATACCATAATAATTCTTGACAATTTAAACATTGCATAACTTTTACACCTACAAATATTCTCTATCTATGTAGATCCTAACTAATAGTGGCTCCAACATCAATGGCTAAACCACATGTATTAATGGGTACCAACTACCTAGTGATCCTTTACAATAACTAACCACATGAAAACTATATAGTAAGTCTTATTCAAAGAGGATGACCACCTTACCTTAATTAACTAACTCATAAGTATGAAGTATACTTAACTGGAGGGGTTAGGGTAGGACTCGAACACAACCCCACATGCCCTTAACATAGCTTAGATCAATGATAGTTCATCATCCTTGATATGTATATAA
>SNQJ01S0018507.1:157154-168202 GCA_010110895.2 Picea sitchensis
TTTACAATGACCATGCTTGACTATGGTTGGCCATGATCATGGTTAACTTTGGTAGAACTTTGTTGACTTTGGAAATGAAAGATTCACTATGATTCACATGGTTAATTATGGTTGACCATGACCATGGTTAACTTCCATAGACCTTCACCGTGGTTAAATTCTGTAGACCTTCACTATGGTTGACGTTCACTATGGATGACCTTCATTATGGTCGACCTTCGTTGACCATGACCATGGTTAACTCTGGTTGACCATGGTTGACAATGGTGAACCGTGTTTGACAGTTGTTCTCCATAGACGATCATGGATGACCATGACCATAGTTGACTAAGACTACAAATGACATTTAGATAGTAAAATTTGGAAGTGTTTATCACATTATGACGACATGATATTCATGTAACATTGTGACAATGAAGCTATGTTGATGACATTGTGATGATGAGGCTATGTTCGTCATATCATGACAATATGGTTATTTTCGTGACATTGCAAGGGAGGGACTAAGTTCGTTAGATTGCGACGACAAGATATTTGCATCACCATATGATGACATGATATTTGCATCACATTGCAATGATGGGGATATGTTCATTACATTGCAACAACAATATATTGTTTGTCACATATTGATGACGATGGGGATATTGGGACAAGGGGTTTATGTTCATCACATTTCAATGATAGGTCATTTAAGTAAAAATTGGTAATGTGATGAACATAAATGTAGTATGTTCATCGTATGTCGAATGACATTGTGTGATGAAAATAATACATCAATTTACAATGACCATGCTTGACTATGGATGGCCATGATCATGGCTAACTTTGGTAGAAATTTGTTGACTTTGGGAAGGAAAGGTTCACTATGGTTGACATGGTTAATTATGGTTGACCATGACCATGGTTAACTTCCATAGACCTTCATCGTGGTTAACTTTTGTAGACCTTCACTATGGTTGACATTCACTATGGATGACCTTCACTATGGTTGACCTTGATTGACCATGACCATGGTTGACTATGGTTGACAATAGTTGACAATGGTTAACCATGTTTGGCAGTTGTTATCCATAGGAGACCATGGATGGCCATGACCATAGTTGACCAAGACTACAAATGACATTCAGATAATGAAATTTGGAAGTGTTTGTCACATTATGAGGACATGATATTCGCGTAACACTGGGACCATGAAGCTATGTTGATGACATTGTGATGGTGAGGCTATGTTTGTCATATCATGACAATATGGTTATTTTCATGACATTGCAAGAGAGGGGATAATTTCGTCAGATTGCGACGAAAAGATATTTGCATCACAATATGATGACAAGATATTTGCATCACATTGCAATGGCGGGGCTATGTTCATCACATTGAGATGACAATGTATTGTTTGTCACATATTGATGATGACGAGGATATTGGGATGAGGGGTTTATGTTCATCACATTGCAATGACAAGTCATTTAAGTAAAAAATGGCAATGTGATGAACATAAATGTCGTATGTTCATCGTATGTCGAATGGCTATGTGATGGAAATAAATGTCGTATGTTCATCACATAGTGATGACATGATATTTATTTTGACAACTGGGCGATGTTCTTCACAGTGCGATGACATGACATTGTTTGTCACATTACGACGACATGATATTTGTGTCACAGACAAGGATATGTTCATCACATCGGGATGATGAGGTTGTGTTCATCACATTGCAACAATATGGTTATGTTCATTGCATTGTGATGACAAGGTTATGTTCTTCACATTGCGAAAATATGGTTATGGCCAGTCATGTTCGTCACATTGTGACAATATGGTTATATTCATCCAATTGCGACAATATGGTTATGACAAGACATGCTCATCACATTGTGAAAATATTGTTATGGCCACTCATGTTCATCACATCACGACAATATTGTTGTGTTTGTCACATTATGACAATATGGTTATGTCCAACCATGTTCAACCAGTGTCAACCATGGTCAATCAAGGTCAACCATAGTTATGTTCTTCACATTGCGACAATATGGTTATGCTCGTCACATCATAGTTTCAATGTATAAGGATAGGTTCGTCACATTGTGACAACATAACCACAACATGGTTATGTTCATCACATTGCGATGATAGGCCTATGTTCGTCACATTGGGAGGGCAAGATATTTGTGTCACATTATGATGATTGGATATTTGCATCACATTGCAAAGACATGGATATGTTCATAACATTGCGACGATAGGATAATGTTTTTCACATATTGACGATGATAGGGATAGTGCAATGATGGGGCTATGTTCATCACATTGCCACGTCATGAAATTTAAGTAAAAAGTGGTTATGTTATAAACATAAATATCGTATGTTCATCATATGTCATATGGCTATGTGATGAACATGAATGCCATATGTTCATCATATTGCGACAACATGACATTTATTTTGATGATGGGGCTATGTTCATTACATTATGATTACAAGACATTATTTTCCACCTTATGATGACAAGATATTTGCATAACAATGTGATGAGGAGGCTATTTTAATCACTTTGCAATGACAAGGCAATATTTGACTTGTCTTAAGTGAAGTTTATGCAACCAATTTCAAGCTAATTATATTTTCTTTTAGTATAATAAAATTTGAAATTTAATAAATTATATCAACATTTTCAACATCCAATTGTATAAAAATGTATGTAGTAATATATATGTTATAGATAATAAACCATTTTTAATGATTAATTAAATGTATGTAGTAATTGACTTATCCTAAATAAAGTTTATGCACCAAATTTCAAGTTTATTATATTTTCTTTTAATATAATAAAATTTGATATTTAATACATTTATAAAAAATAGAAATAAATATATAATATATTTTTTCTTTCTTAGAAAGAGATTAAATTACTAAAATATATATATAATTTTATATATAAAATTAACACTAAATATTATTATAATTCATATAAAATAACTTTAACAAGAATACAAGTAACATTAACTTTTTTATGCTTATGCTCATATCAATTAGAAAAAAAGAGCATTCATTATCAATAAAATAAAATCCCTCATTATCAAAGATTTTTTTTATTTTTTATAAAAATATGAAATGTTTAAAATATTTCATTTATTTTCAAATATTTTTCATATATATAAAATGAAAAGTAGATTGCTATTAATTTGTAATCAAAATCACTTTCATTTAATTTTCAATATTTTGGAGATATCTACTTTTTTTTTCCCTCTTTTCTATACATTCAAGTTTCCATTTATTATTATTGTTAAAATTGAATTTAAATCATTTTATTGTTATTATAAAATAAACCTTAATACAAATAACCATACCCCTAATTTTAATAATAATAACTCTAACCCTAATACGCTAACACTAATCTTAATAACCCTAGCCCTAATCCTAATAACCATTTACTTCAATATATTATTAATACATTATTGGTGACATCTTTAATTATTAATATTGATTAATAATTAATGTATAAAGGGTATGTATGTTACATAACTAAAGTACCCATTGTATATATTAATTATGTATATTAATAATAATTAATAATATAATAATTATTATTAATTATTAATGTGTTAATAAAATTTTATAATAATATTATTAATGACTTTTATTTATCATCAAACCAATCAATAAAATATTATTAATAATATTAATAGTTATTATTTTATATAATTAATAGTTGATATTAAATTAATCACTAATATTAATAATATAATATAACATTAATCACTTTTTATTATAATAATTTAATATTAATAATAGTAATCCTAACTTTACCAATAATTAATATATTAATAATACATACATTAACCTTAACTCTAATAACCCTAACCTTATTAGTAATATATTATTAAAAATCTTAACCCTAAAATTTTCAAAATTATTAAATTTATTTTATTAATGAACTTTATTAATATATTAATTTACAAAGCTAATTTATTTTATTAATGAACTTTATTACTGTTTTACTGTTGTAAAAAAACAAAAAACATAATTCATTAATTGGCTCGAGAGTTACTCCACTATTTCTTGAATACAAACCTATTGCAAAAAGACAAATGACATAATTCATTAATTGCAAAATGACAAATGACATAATTCATTAATTAATAGAATGAAGATTTAGGTTATATTATAAAAGTGGCACAAATGTAAATCTAATAATAATTTCTCAATCATATTAAGGAAGGACAAAGAAAAATATACAAGCATCTTCCATTGATAACCATATAATTAAAATTTATAATTAAAACATCATTAAATATACCCATTTCTAATAAGGTTACCCTAAAAACGTAATAGTATTTCCCAAAACTAACCACAACCACAACCACAACCACAACCTCACCCTACACTTCCCTCTTATAAAAATGGAACCGTACAATTCTTGTTAGAAATGGAAAGAAGAAATTTGTAAGTAATGTGGAGATAATACATATATTCTTGTAAAGCTAAACGACATGATGTTTCACATCCTCATCCAACTTTTCCCATTATAAGAATTATTTTGTGTTTGTAAGTCTTACCGACGAAGATTACACACAGACAGAACCTGCCGAAGACCTAACGACCAAAAGAGAAGCAGGCGACCCATGATCCCCACCCTGCATCTTTTTCCATTTTTGTTGAAGATTTTGTTTTTAAGGGACCCAAACCCTAAGGCTCGTGCCCTTTGAACAGCGCACTCCATGGCATGAAGCCTGCCGTCCCCAAAAGGATGGCGCAGCGGTAAGTTGTTCCGGAGTGACTGCCGGAGGTCTCGCCCTCGAGTCCGGGAGCCTTATTCGCTGTGGTAACCAGGGACCGTCCGGGGGTGTGACTTGGTGGCGACTGCTGAGGGAAGTGCCCAGACGTTAACGGCTAACTTTCAGGAGCTCAGGGGATTAGTGGGTGTGGGTGTGTGTCTCTGATACCTTTTGTACATGAAAAAAAAAAATACCCCGTCTCCGTTTGCTTGCGTGGATCAACCCACTTTCTCACAGCCAAGTACCTCGATACTTACACATTGATTTTTCATTTTTCAGAGACGATCATGAAGACTAGCTCAAAGGTGAAGAACATTATAGTCAGCCATGACATTAATGGCTCGTATGCTACAGATCTGCTCAAACAAGCCTGCCGTTCATTCAAATCTCTACTTAAAGCTTCTCCGACCCTCATCAAGATGGTTGTGGAAACGCTGAAAGATATTCATATTATGGATCTCCTTAGAAGGAAGAAACGCTGCAATCATGACATTAATATTCTCATGAATTCTACACCGATAGTTCCGAAGTTGGATTATCTATCACAGGACGTGAGGTTGCATGAGGCCGCAGCAGGTCCCAATGATAATACTTATTTCTCTCTGCAGCCATCTCTAATAATGGAGAGGATTCGTGATGGAGGTGGCTCCTCGGGTAGTTCAGAAGGTTGCAGTATGAATAATACAGCGAATGTTGAAGAAGTGGATGATTTAGCAGACGCCTTCATTTCAAGATTCTATAACAACATGAGACTCGAGAGGCAGCAGTCTTATACTAGGTATCAGGAAATGCTTGCCAGGGGCACGTAAAGGAGGACTCCTGTACTTGATATTCCTTTACTGTTATTGTTTGTTACTGCTATTCAGCTCAGACCCGGGAATTTATATGTACCTGTGCATATATTGTTCTCTGGAGCAGGAAGGGGAGCCTCAGGTAGTTCAAGAGGTTTCAGTATGAGTCATACAGTGAGTGTTAAAGAAGTGGATGATTCAGGGGCACCTAACGGAGGACTCATGCACTCGATATTCCTCTACTGTTATCGTCACTAATCGCCTTTTGCATATATGCACTTCTATTTTTCAGCACTTTCATCTTATTCATGCACCATTGATCCGTGATTGTTTCCATTTTTAAAGCACATTTATCTCTCATGCTATCTTCCACTCCCGCCATTTTAATATATCTATTGTTGTCTCAACATTACTAGCACCATGCCATCCACCTCCCATGGCCTAGGGTGTCTTCTTAGCCACATTGATAGGCTCAAAAAGGTGGCAACCCCTCCTCCAACAACATCATCTTTATCGAGAAGGGTATTTCCTAGATCAACCTATTGTGTGATCCATTTATGAATTAAACTTTTTCTTTGAAAAAAAAATGGCAAGATTATGTAGAAAAATCTATAATGTAACCTTTGATCGGGTCTATACCTATAAATTAATCACATGGATGAGTTAATGATATAGTTGATGAGTTGCAAGTAAGTTTTGATCATTCCACTCTACCAACCTTCTTTCTCTATTCATACTCTTAACATAAACTGAACCCAAAAAATCTCTTTTTATCTACACCACTACTAGTGATCCCAACAAATTTTCTTTTTGTGTTATTAATTTTTCAAAAGTTATTTTCCAAAAAAATATTGAACAATCTATTTGAAAAAGAGCCACAGTTTCATCCTACAATTATCCCTCTCTTAAAGCATAAGCCCTGACAATGAAAACACTTTTTGGCTCTTCTTGGGAGCCATTGTTCTTTTTAGGTGCCTAACAACATGCTTCATTGTAGAGTGCTAGCATATTCAATCTCCAAAGAGGAAAATGTCTCAGTTTAAGAACAATCGAGAGAATTATTGATGGTGGAGTGATAAGTGATTCATTATTACATGATGATATATTCAACATAAAACCCTTGCTAAATATACAAAAGTAAGAAGTATTCATAAGAAAACAATAAACCATCATTGGGCATACATAAAATAGAAAGAGAATAAACATAATACATCACATCACATAGATACTAGAACCGAAAATGAAACAAGGGTCTTCATTCTTATTATCTAACACAACCATTACATTTATATGCCTATAATAAGAACACATGTCTCTCACAAAGTACAATCCAAGGTCTCTCTAACAAATAATCCATCAACTATATAATAAGAAATCAACCTTTTTACCATAGCCTTGAAGGGCCTACTCATATAATATTTACAATAGCTAAGGTTGATTGTGTCAATACCTAACTAACCTAGGCTAAGTAAATTTATTACATTATAACAATAAAGACCAGTCAACTTAGGCCATATAATGACCATACTCCACTTGCTATGCAACTATATTGAGGATCCATTAAACATGGTTGAAATTATGCAAATGGCATGCTACCATTCTTTTTTGCAACAATCTATAAAACAAATGAAAGGCCAATATGGATATTGGAGTGGGTTAGAAGAGACAATTTCTATGTGACCTATTTGATTGAGTATCTAATAGGGTCCATAGAACTTGAATGTTAGATTTTGGTGGATATTCTCCTTGAGATATGTCATCTTATAAGGCTAGAGAAGTAAAAACATCTAATCCATAATTCAAAATGGTGCTATGAGAAATGATGCACTTCTTTTATCCCATTTGATTTTGAGTCAAGAACAAAGTCCTTAAGTGTATAGAGAATGTCAACTCTCATGATAAAATTGATGTTCCCTTCTTAAACCTTGGATGTGCCTAGTAAGTATGAGGCCTAAGATGTGAGTTTTTGTTCATAGACAACCTCATAGGGTGACATTTGGGTAGCACCATGATAGGTGTATTGTACCACCATTTTGCAAGGGGTATACATTAGACTCATTGTCTCTGTTGATCCAATGCAAAGCATCTCAAATAAATTTCTAAGAACTTATTGACCACATGTTGGCATAGGGGCAGACCTAGGGTTAACCACTACAATAGTGCACCAACAAAACCCTAACTACTATCCCTTTCGGCAACACCTGCGAAGCAGATGGAGTCTCACCCAAGGTAGAGGCAGGGGTGGTTGCAGGACTCAGATGTTTGCAACCTTAGCTAGGACACATATATGTGATTATAGTCACTTAACAGAGCACTCAGCAGTTAACATTCACCAATATTCAGTTCTTAGTTACAACGCAGTTAAACCCTAATTACAACACAACACAGTATTCATTCAAATCTACTATATTGAAGCACTTAAGCACCTCCACATAGACCAGATCTAGTATTCATCCATACTATTAAGCACTTAGCATTAACATATCTATCTATCATTCATCTATGTTAAAGCACTAAGAAAGTAAACACATAAACACATCAATACATCGCACAAAGTAGAGTAACACAGCATGTACGTGGTTAACCCCCACCCTGGGGATATGTCCACCAACTCTTCTCTTCTTTATTATCTTGGATCAATCTTCTTACAGACACATAGCATTCAAGTTTCACTCTGCAAAGGAAAGGAGATCTGTGCACCTCGCTAGATCCTCCTTCCTTGAGTTACAACACACAACCTTCCACAGTCTGTTACAACCACTTGCACTTAGCTCTGCAAGTCTCACACAGTATGCACACAGCATATAAAATCCTTGATCACACAGATCCAATCCTAACACTTAGCACATTTGCAACTCCTGATCACATAGATCCAACCCTAGCACTTAGAACAACTTGCAACTTCCCTCTCGGTCTCATAGGCGCCCTTCCTTACATTGCCTAGACATTTATTTATACTTTACAAATTAATAGGCCTAAACATGGGTAAACCCATGGGCCAACATCCACATACCCATTACATAATCCCGAATCCCAAAAAGGGCCCTAAAAGGGGCCAAGATCTCGCGATCTCTACTTCGTCTTGCGCTCCGCCTTCAACAACCTGTCGAAGTCCCAAAATTAGGTCAACATGACCAAGAATCCTCAAAATTTGGTCAAGGGCCAACATGCCCCCAACACTCACCTATGACTCATCTCGAGTCACTTTGATCTGATTATTTATGCTTCAAAAGCCTCGGGCTTGGCTCAAGCTTCTTCGACTTGCTGATGTGCTACGACCTCCTGTTTAGTGAACTCTTGTATGACTTCTTTGTTGACACGTCCTTCTAGGCATTGTTTTGCTGCAATGACGACTTGTTCCAGTTCCACTCTTCAGCCTTTGATTTCTGTGAACAATTGGTAAGCCTCATCGTGTACAGGTTGGAGCCTTTGGGTTACTTCCATAACTCTATTTTGAATAGTACCTGTTGCTAGGAAGTGCGCTGCTCTTGGGATCACTTAATTCTTTCCACAACTGACAGGGGCTTCAACCGTGCCTGTATTGTTTCTGCTTGATACTTTGCTTCCTGGAGCTGTGAGTCCAATGCCTTCAATTTTGGATTCTCAATGAGTTGCTCATACGTCTGGGCACTGTGATCACTCAGTTGCATTCCAGGGCAAGGAATTTTATTCTTTCAACTGCGCTTTGAGAAGTTGCTTCCCTTTGATCCCTTACATCCTGTAGGGTGTTAGGTACAGTGCAGAGCTGTAAATCTGTTATTCATTTTTGTAGCTATTGAACAACTTCTGCGAGATTCTCTACTTGAGGCGTGACTCAGTCTTCAGCCTGTAGCTCTAATCTTGTCATAGAGCGGAGTGCTCTGTTGACTGCTTCTTTTACTTCGAGTTTCTCTGCGAGAAACTATTCTTTTTCTTGTTGCATCTGTGCTTTCTCTTCTTCAAACTTGGCCTGGAGAGCAACCTTCTCTTGTTTTGCAACTCTGCGTTGTTCTACGATTTCACCTTGTACTTTATTCAAGGTATGGGTGGATTGTTCTGTTTCTTCTTGTGCGTGACGAAGGAGAGCTTCGAACACATAAGATAATAGGTGGAGTTGGGCTGGCTCATCTCCCAAATCTGGTTCTCCTGATGGCAGGGGTGCGGTGGAAACTGCGCAACTAGGCTGAAGGGCCTGTTGTACCCCTCAAAATTCAACATTAATTCTCTCGTACATTTCCTCCTGCTTAGCTTCCCGTTTCTCCACAATTTCCAGCGAAGTGTCGTTGAGGGCTACTATGATGAAGTCAAAATCATTAATAGTGAGCACATTCTTCATCTTGGTCACGGTGGATCTCGATTTCTTTTGGGAAGAATGTTTCAGGGAAGAAACCTTCCTCTTCTTCAGGGGATAGGTCTCATCTCTAGGTGGTGTTACTTCGCCTTGCTTCTATTTGGCTCCTTTTCCATTTATCTCTTCATCATCACCCCATTGGTCAGGTGATACTCAAGCAATCTTTCCTGAGGTGCTTCTTAAGTCTTGGACTTCTTCGGTCTTCCTAGTTTCGCTGGGATTGGGTGTATCATGCGCAGTTTCTAGGCTGTCAGAGACAGACATCTCTACAGGGTCTTCTGGAATAAGGAGGTCTGCCGACCGGTCCTTAGTGATCTCCTCAAGGTCCTCTTCCATGAGCTTGTAGTACAACTGAAGCTTCTCCTTATGTTCATCGGTTCATGCTGTAAGGTAGATGAAGTGTCGATCTGTGAAAAAATTCATCAGGGGTCGAAATCTCTATAGGGTGTTCGAAGTCATGAGAGGTTCATCTTCGATGGCTTGCTTCAACTGAAGGTAATACATGTGGAAAACAATGTTCGACTGCCACTGTTTGTTCATATCACTTGAGTACCAGACTGTAGCGAACTTCGCAGCAAGCGGCTCGAACGATTCAATATCCAGGAAGGTCGCACCTTCCGACATCTCCCAGGAAACAAAGACGATAAGGATTAGGAGCCAGTTCAAGTGGAACTAGTATCCCTGATCCCATTCTAGCTGATTCACTAGGCACTTCGTCTAGTTCATCTGTAGACCTTCCATGCACTTCCCTGCGAGGTCAACAACAAAGAATGTGACCTGCGTAGGTCTGTTCTTCCTTACTAACTTTCTTGCAATTAACTGACAGGCTAGGTTCACTGTGCCATTCTGGATGGAGGCTACCTTGTATCATTGCGTTCCCTTTTCAACATCGCCATATGTATCCTTGATCTTCTGTGCTAGTGCATGATCTGTGGAGTTTTCTGGATAGAATTCCTGTAGGTCGGGTCCTTGCATACTCAATATTGTGATCCTATGGATCAACGTCGGGTCGACTGTGATATGCCGGTCTATCCATAAGTAGCCGCCATGGTAACATGAAATAAATAGCTTGACATAGGCATTGAATTCCTAGTGCCTTCCGAAGTGTGGGATTTTCATTACATTTAACAAAGTGGACT